>BPTQ01000008.1:211973870-212019716 GCA_019973895.1 Chrysanthemum seticuspe | reverse complement strand
TTGAGCAACACAACTCGAAATCAAATTCTCATTTAAGATGTGCAAGTTCTTCCTTTAAACTTCATTATATTTGAGTTCCTGTTCATAATCATTGACTTCAACTATCATTGCATCAAATTCCTTTTCCATTTCTTTAATATCTGAATTTATCCCTTTTTGAAGACACTCAAATTGACCTTTTAATTGTTTGAAGAAAGGCATGACCTCAGTTAAATAAGATTCTTTAGTTTGCTCAAAACCCCTTTCCCCCTCAGTTATCCCTGTAGGTGTGATTCTCTTCTTACACGTTTTCTCAAAATCAACAAACAGCTGATAAACAACATATAGGCTGATTAAGGTCTTGCTATTAGTGGCAATAGATCTAGGAACTAGATGCATTGGTGTATTTGGAGGATACACAGTAGCTGCAGGCATTTTCCTAAGGGGAGTGTTTGTTTCAACAAGTACATTAACTTGTAGCTTGTCCATATCTGTTAGGAATTAGAAAATTCCTGTGCTGAAAGAGTCGGTCACCCCAACTATTATCTAGCATAAGTTAGCTCGTAGATTAGTCATTAGTTACGGTTTATGTAGTTAGTTAATAGTGAATAATAGTGTAGTGCAACACCGTGGAAGAAGGTCGGGTCTTTACCCACTGTATCCCTGATCCACAGGCCGTCAGGAGGTCGTTTAGGTTGTAACCTATAAATACCCTCTACCTTGCAAGGTAGAGGGTTGGATGTTCTTTGGTAATCTAATATTCAACTAGTTTCTCTCACTAGAATGTCCCACTCTTTCTCTCTCTAAAACCATCTATGTGCTCATTGTGTTAATGTTATGATGTGTATGTGAAAAGCTTATATCTTACAATTGGTATCAAGAGCCATGGTTAGATCATATCTTGCACATCTTTGGATTTATAGTGGTTTTTAGGTGGTTTTTGAGTTTGAAAAAGTTTAGTGGTTTTTGCATCATTTGGTTGATTTCTTGTGTTAAAGTTTGAATTTTGTTGGTACTTTTATGTTTAGAATCATCAAAAGTGTTTAGGTTTTCATTTGGTAAGCTTGAATCATCTTGGTTGGGTTGTTTTTGGATTGAAAAGTGAAGGTTACTTGGTTTTTCAACCTGGCGAATTAGCTCTCGGACTTGTTTTCTTGGTAGCGACTTACAGTTATAAAATCTAGCGAGTTAGAGCTAGCGAGTTACAGTACAAGTAGTGGAATCTCCACTACGGTTAGCGACTTGTGGTAGCGAATTAGTCTGTAGCGAGTTGCTCTTTAGCGACTTGCATATCTAGCGAATTGTGTAGCGAATTACTGCACAAATTTGGCTAGCGACTTAGTCTGTAGCGAGTTACTACTTAGCGACTTGTTTTCTATGTTAGCGAATTAGGGGTGTAGCGAGTTAAAGGCTAGCGACTTAGTACACTTATTGCTAGCGACTTAGAGTGTTGGCGACTAGGTGTAGTACTTTCTAGCGACTAGGGATTAGTACTATTTTGTTAGTAGCAAATTGACTCTGAATTCTCTAGAGATTTGAGGAGTAATTCATAATAACTCAATGTCAGTCATCACGGATCCCTTAATCACCAAAGTACTTGCTCTCTATGAAACAGCCCAGAATAGTGAAACAGAATGCCCATCTGAAGGCCTCACACCAAATGACTCAGTATTGATCAATCAGAACAACTCAAATATGTCACACTTAACTTCTTCAGATGATACTAAGAATGTGGTATGCACCAGTGAGCCGTTTCAACATCTCAGTCAGCTTCTCAAATTACTCTTATCAACAACCATGGATCGAACAAGTTGTGCCATTCTTCGTCAGGACTTTCCCACTTTAACAAGAGCTGTATTGTTTAACCTAGATCGACTGAGGTTTCAAATCACCAAAGAAAAGCTCTCAACTGATGATTCTCATGCTGCTCTTCAAACCATCTTCAACCAATTTCAGCCACTTATCCGGGAAGAATACTCCTCAGATTTTGATAATACCATGACTGGAATGTCCTTCAAGAAGCACACGGGAATGGAAATTCATGAGTTCAGAAACTCATTTATTCAACTCATGAGCAATATGGAAACATACATTGAGGAAGCTGCAAAAGAGAATAACAAGCTGAAGGAATTGAATGAGTGTCAAGAGTGTCCATGGAACAATGATGACGTGTCATGCTCCACTCCAGTTGAACCAGCAGAATACACTGATTGCAGAATCTCAGCTATGATGAAAAAGGATGAAGAAAACTACACTGATCTCAAATTCTCAGAGTCAGAAAAGGTAACAATCAACAAGGTACACTTATCTGATCACACCAATTCTCACAAGAAGGTACATGACTCTTACCCTGAACATAACAACGTGGAATCAATCTTTGTTTTGTCTGAATCTGATGCAAGTAACATGATTGGAAAAAGGGTATATGATGAGCTTTCAAACAAATTTTCAATTCTTGAAAAACACTGTATCTCTTTGCAAATTAAAATACAACATAAGGATGAAATGTTTTATGCAAATAAACAGTGTAGTGATCTGGAACTTCCAGAATTTAGAGAATTTTTTGAAATAAATCAGTTAAAATCCCAGATTCAGGACAAAGATTCGACCATAAGAAATCTGAAATCTCTTCTTTCAGAAGCCCAGAACTATGACTGTCATGAGATGAGTGATACACTAGAATCTAGGAATTCTGAACTAGCTCTATGTGTATCCAACCTTCTAAGAGAAAATGAGTTTTTAAGAAAGAACCTTGAGGAAACAAACTCTAAATCTGTCAATCAATCTAATCTCTTGATGAAAGATATTGACGACCTAAAAGAACAAATTCAGAATAAGAGCTTCAATATTGTTGCCCTAAAAAATGAGCTCAGGAAGTATGCTGGAAATAAAATGAACACTAAGTTTGCAAAACCTTCAACTTTGGGAAAGTCAACAGTTCAGAACCACTTGAAACGAACAGTGATTAAACAACCTAATGCCTTTAGGTCTGAAAGAGCCAAACCATTGAAATCTAAGCTTACTTCCCAAGTTGACAACAAGTCTGTTTTGTCAAAACCAGTCACTTCATTGCCTAATTCAGATATGATGAATCCCACGCATAGGACTAATGAACATCACCCACAAGTCAAAAATGCTATAAGCGTAACTAGATATCATGCAAAACATAGTCTGACAGATCATTCCCCTAGGAAATTCTCAGATCACAAAAAGACAAATAGTCATAACAAGAGTGTGCACTCATTTTGTTCATCTCACTGTGGCTTCAAATGGATTCCCACTGGCAGACTATTTAAGTATACAGGACTTAAACGAACTTACATTCCTAAATCATGTCTCAAGTGGATTCCCACGGGTAAACTTTTCAAGAATGAAGAATCTATTAGGATCCCCATTAATGATTCGTCTGAATTATACTGTGTTGAATCTAAATGTGAGACTAAACATGTCACTAACCCTTCAATGTACAAGTCTACATGTGCTTCAAGTACAATGTGTTCTCAGTCTTTTTCAGGTACAATGCTCAACTCAATCAGGAACTTCATGACGTGGTTCCCCTCAGATATGAACATGGCTCATTCAGGAGCTATAGCTTGCCAGAGTTGATGTACCTCTTACTTTGACTCCTATTCATCTCGAATCTGGACTCGTCCTTTCATGTCTTTGTATATATCGTGTTTAAAAAAAAAAAAAAAAAAAAAAAAAAAAAAAAAAAAAAAAAAAAAAATTTAAAAAAAAAAAAAAAAAATTTAAAAAAAAAAAAAAAAAAAAAAAAAAAAAAAAAAATTTTTCAAAGCTTTATCATTTTATCATTGTATCATTTTTTTTAATCTAATAATGAATATACTCCTTGTTATCGATAACATCTACGATCCTAGAAATGTCATTCAATAATGGCACGGGATCATAGATGAAGTTCGAACAATTGATATATTCTTGGTAGTTTAATGGGTTCGGGTAATATCAATCAATGTTCTGTGTTGACATTGATTGAGGGGGAGATTTGTTTTACACACCATTGGCTTCTGTGCTGGGTACGATACTTGTTTATTTGTACTATGTGGTGATTTCCTGCTTGTGTGACTAACTGGTTATACTCTTGAAATATGTGGCTGTGATTGTATCTTGCTCATGAGACTTTCAGTGTGTGCTTTCGGTGTAACTGCCTATGTGTTGATTTGTTGAATTGAATTGCTTCATGATGATCAGTGTAATAATCAATGCTAGAGACGTTATCTTATCTTATCCGTGTTAGCATATTATTACCACTCTTTCACTAATACCATAGGGATCAAACTTGTCATATAGTGTAAGTTTTGTTGCACTAGCGAATTACCACCTTAGTTCATAACCACAAGGACCAAATGTGTCATATTGCCTAAGTGAGGTTGTATAACCCTAGCGAGTTACCCATTAGCGAATTACCTAGTTTTTTTTTTTTTTTTTTTTTATTTTTTATATCTCTTCTCTCTCGTTTTTTTTTTCCTCTTTCTCTTCGACTTCTCATTCATACTAGCGACTTAGATTAAGGTTTGCATTGATTCCCTCTTATAGTTACTATCTTATGCTTTAGTGTCTAGTGTCTAACTTACCACTATTTCCAGATCCTTTCTGTGCTCACGTGGTGTGATTTGTTGACTCTCTCGCTTAGGTTCGGATCTTCTTTGTAAATCGTATGTGTGTTTCGTATAAAATGATTGAACGTGTTATATTTTTGTTTGGATTATATTGTTTGGACTATATTGGTTGGATACATTGATGGATGAGTATAATGGATCTGACTGATGGGCTGGTGTTAAAAAGGTGTTCTTGGTGGCGAGTTATAATGTTCTTGATAGCGACTTAGTGTGAATGTTCTTCATGGCGAGTTAGAGGTGTACTTAGCGAATACGTCTCGGTAGCGAATTAGTTCACTAATTTCCAGCGATTTAGTTAGCGAGTTAGTAACTAGCGACTTGTATTTACAAGTTAGCGAATTAATAACCTAGCGACTTAGTAAACCACTTTGTAGCGACTTGGCTTAGTTACTGTACATGGCGACTTAACTTTTTGTGCTAGCGAATTATCCTAGCGACTTGGTTAGCGAGTTAGCAGATAGCGTCTTGTATTTACAAGTTAGCGAATGTGTTACCTAGCGACTTAGTTGTCTACTTCGCAGCGAATTGGGTTAAGTTCTATTCATGGCAATTTGGTCTTACAGGTTAGCGAATTAGTTTAGCGACTTAGAGAGCTAATCCTTTTATAACTTGTCCATGGCTCTAGATGACGACTTGTTTTTTACAAATTTATAACAGTGTTCATGATTGAGAATTAGTCTTAGGGTCAAGGATTTTTTTTCTTTGCTAAAGATGATCTCACTCTCACTACTCCTAGGATCTCCTTATTCGACTTGTTAAATCAACTTACTCTATGTAAACTGTTATGACATCTCTGTTTAGGCAAAAGGTACTTGGGTTCTCTCACGACTGCCAAATGTTACTTTTTGCCTCATACATATGTGTTATATCACTTTGTCATGTGTATCTTGATTCATGTCTTGTCCCTTATAAGCTCATCATGCAATCATTTTTCTATATGTATGTTCCTCATCGTTATATCTCTAGTATGGATGTTATTATATAGTTGAAAGGTGTCACATAGTTGCAATCTTTGCCACTCTGTCTGTCTCAGTATGTGTTGGGAACCTCATCAGTGTTACTATCTCCATGTTTAATGTTGTCTCACTTACCATTTATCATCTAACCTGTTACCATCCATCACTGTTGATTGTATGATTACTCAGAACATCAATGGCAAGTTCAATCCCAGAAAAGAGCGCTACTCTGTCAGGATCATCCGGAATACTCTCAGACGATGAAATCCTTCCCAAAAGTCAATGGGCTGCTATTGGTAAAAGCAACTGTTATGTGGACCTACAAAGGCTCCCACAAAATCCGATATTCAAAGTGTCAATTGACATCCTCAAAAACACTAACTTCTTCGGTGCTATTACCAAGCAATGCTCGATTCCTGCCATCTACATTCAACAATTCTGGAACACCGTTCAATGGAATAAAATCACAGCACGATACTCTTGCAAGCTGGATAATATGGAGTTTACAATTGATTCTGATATTTTGAGCAAAGCTCTTGGAATCACATCATGTGACCCTGACATTCGTTCTGTATCTCCACCTGGTGCTGACGATCTGATCGTATTTCTTATTGGGTTAGGCTATCAGAACAGTATCTCAAGAGCCTCTGACATTATCACTGGACACATGTATCAACCCTGGAGAGCTATTGCAACCATTCTGAACGTGTGCTTGTCTGGGAAAACATCAGGGTTCGATAAAGTTAGAATTCCCATCTTGCAAATCCTATGGGGAATCGTTAATAGGGTTGATGTGAATGTCTCAGATCGTATTTGGGAAGAATTCTCGCTATCAATGACCACATTCATATCTGACAGAACCTATTTTCTAAACAATGTTCAAGGTCGTAAGAAGCAGAACAAACTCGTAATTCCCAGCATCAGATTCTCCAAACTTGTCATCCAGTATCTGCAACAAACTCACAACTTCACTCCTAGGTCTGAATCAACTCTTCACAAAGCAGAACATGAATTTATTTTAGGAAACTTGAAATATGTTCCTAGGGGTTCGAATCAAGAAGTATTTGGATTGCCAATTCCTGACCTTCTTCTCACTAATGATATCAAGAAGAAGGACTACTTCAAGCAATACATGAAAAGTGCAACCAAACTCTCTGCTAATGTCACACCCTCTCCTTTACAACCAACTGCTCCCAAGACCACCTCTGACTCTAAAGCATCCTATGCCTCTCTTCCTAAAAAGAGACGTGAAAGATCTCATCAGTCAGAATCTTCATTCAAAAAGCATAAAGAAAAGAAGAAGAAAGTGGAAAAGGAAATAGATGAGAACACTGAGGTGCCAAGGAATACTTTCAGGTTAATTGATGAGGATGACGCTGATCTGCAACGTGGTATTCAGCAAAGTCTTGAAGATCAAAATATGAAGGCTCCAGTAGGTGGAGTTGTGTTAAGAGAACCCTCTCAACCATCTCAACAAACAGCCCCAATAACACTTGACAAGGGTAAAGGAGTTGCAAGTGATGAACAAGCTGCTCACATGCTTTTAACCATCTCTTCATCTCCCTCTAGCACCACTAATCCATATGAGCTGAAGAGAAGAACAGATTCACCACATGAAAAGGAACAATCCGGTGTGGTGCCTGAAACGTTCAAGGAATCTCTATCACTTGGTGAGACTCAATCTGAGTTGAATGTTGACACTCTGTTACAAAAGGGCTCACAGGAGAACCTTGGGACAAGATCTGACGAGACCTTGAAGATGGATGAACCAAATCTGTCTACAAACTCTCTATCTTCACTTAAGAATCTCGATGAGGACTTCTCTTTTGGTGATCAATTCATTAATGACAAAACCTTAGACTCTGCACAATCCATGTATAATGTCAGCATTCAGCAAGATACTTCAACCATTCCTCCAATGACTGCATCGTCACTATCAACCGCACTTCCACCTCCCTTGCCTGCTCAATCAACCGTTCAAACACCAACGACAACACCACCAACTTCTGAACCCATCTTCACAATTGCAGATGAAGTGGCTCCACCAGCTTCCCCTCCACAGATTCTCACGTCTGATCAACTATTGGATAAAACCATTAAAAGGGTAGAAGCACTGGAAAGGCAACTTCCTAAATCTGTTGAGTCTCTGGTGGATCGTATCTACAGATTGGAGCATCTCAACTTCACTGATGCAGTTACTGATGCTATTGAAGGAGAAGTCAAGGATGCCGTGGAATGGGCAATGGAGGCTCCACTTCTCAGACGATTCAAGGACCTCCCCATCTCCGATATGAGAGCTGCCCTGTGTGAAAGGATGTATGAGGTTGAAGAGGACAAGCATGAGGTTCACGGTAAACTTTATGAGGCACTTGAAGAATCCATCAGATTCGACAATTATGAACAGTTTAAAATTGAAGTCGGAGAAAAGGATGCTAAAAAGAAAAGAAGAACAATTGTGATGGAAACATTGATGAAGGTTCGCAAAGATCGCGAAGATCCTCCACCACCAGGAGGCGCTGGAACTTCTGGAGCTGGGAATCCCTCGTCAATACCCAATTCACCTCCATCACAGCCACCATCATCAACTCCAAAACCGTCCAATCAATCAGACTCTACACACAAACAGGGTACTCAGAAGAAATCTGCCGCCTGGACGACGATCGATTCAAGATTCACCTCCACATCCACTTCAATTCCTGATGATCAAGTGGTCCACGAAGAGTCTCAAGTTATGGCTGACTCAGAACCAGATGAAGATGATGCATCGACGAAACATATTCCTAAGCCATCAGAAGATTGGTTTGACAATTACATGGCTGGGAACCGCACTAGTACATCCAGGGTAGCTCCTTCTAGAGACACAATTCAACGCTGCATTGTGGAAGATAGACCTCCTTCTCCAGAACCCACATGGACAATCCCAGAGTCTGACTCTATGATTCCCGACGACAATTGGGCATCAGTTATCACCAAAAACTATGAAGTTCCAGCTGAAGACTCTCTTCTGCACTACACTGGTGATATGGGAAGCTTCATTAGATGGTTTTGTGAGCGGAAAAGCATCTCTTCCATAACACCAAGAGATCTAGAAGGACAAGCCTATGAAATTGTCAAAGTCTTCCATTCTGATGCAAACCATCTTCAATATCAGATGGAAGAATGCCATAAGATGCTGAATGACCAAGTCAGTGAGCAAATCAGTCGCTTCAATGTCAACAAAGCTCTTCCTCTTAGTGGTGAACCTGGTCAGGTAACCATTCAGGCGGAATTCTTCTTCAATCACGACTTGGACTATCTGTGTGCTCGCTCTGCGAAAAGAAGGCCTGCTCTATCTATTTCAAAGTTGAAAGCTGCAACCTATTCTGATCAGGGGCTTGAGCAGATGGTTCCTGATCAATTCTGGGCAAATGAAGAACAAAAGTATGATATTGCAGCGTCTTATGGTATTTCCCACTGGTGGTTCAAAAAGAAGATGTTCTACATTGAAAGACATGGTGCTGATAAAAGACGCAATGAGGTCAGATCAAAACTGCAAATCTTAAGCGTTATCAGTATAGAGATCTTCGCGATCTATGGATATGAGTACCTGAAGAAGATTGTCCTTAAAAGAGCTGACTTCAAAGTGTATACCATTGAAGAAAACGACTTCAAACATCTTCTACCAAATGATTTCGAAGATCTCTACCTCTTAAATCTTCAAGGACACCTGGAGCACTTACCTGTACGTGAGAAAAAGGCCCTCTCTGCAGCTGTCACTCTTTGGATCAGGGGGTTAGTCATTCGGAAATGAGTTGAGGACCTTCAGCTTGGCATTGAAAGCTACCAAACCAGAGTCAACCTCACAAGTCCTCAATGGAATGCAGCTGGGCTTGAATTTCATCGAGAATTCAAAGTTCTTGACACTCCTAGAGCCGTCATCTTCACCGACAGATATGGATCGCGTATGCTTATGCGTCTATGTGAACTCTACAAGTTTAGTGATGGTACGCTCAAAATGGTCGAAGAAGAACTTGACACCAGAGTGAAAGAAGCCAAACTTGATATGAGATCTTGGGTTAAAACTACGTTCTGGACTGATGATGACGTGAAGAGGTGTGAACATTTCATTGCTGCAATCCGACGAAGACTCAAGACACGAAGGATCTTCCGCAGCCTTGAAAGTTTTGTTGGTGGAAGGCTCCGTGATGGTCACTACAAACTTCTTCAAAGAACTGAAAGAAGACTTCTTCGGAATACCGTTTATGTTTTGTTAACTTTGTGTTATATGTGGTGTATTAAATATGAACAACTGTGATACATGTAATAGTGCTAGGATATGTACTATAGTTTCCCCTTTTGAAAAAGGGGAAACATCTGTGTTGTCCTTTCTCTTTATCATATAAAATTGGACACATTTTTCTCCTACAAATATTTTACCTCACACTTATTTAAATCACTTGAGATCCAAAATCTCAAAGGATTTAAGATTTTTGATCGGGGGAGAAAATGTGATATAAATATGAAAGATGGTAAAAGATAAGATGACCAATTTTTGTGCATACTTCTCCCTTATATGTGCTAAACAAGTTTTCGAATCTCGAAGCATATATTAAGGGGGAGAACTCTATTTGTAAATTCAAGTCATCAGGGTACACTACACTTTAAATACTTTAAAGTACCTTGATCTCATGGCTTCTAATCCTTTGATGATAAAAAGGTTCCCTCTAGTATGTGCAAAACTCTTTTCAAACCTCGAGGCACATATTGAGGGGGAGCAAATTTATGGAAACCTCATCCTTCCCGGAATTGCTATATCTACTTGATTTGTTGAGGGAAGTGATGTTGATATCTTTTAGAAAATGGTAATCAAAAGAAGTTAATTCTTTCTCCTGCCTCCGTGTGCAAAACAATTTCAATACCTGATGCTCATGTTGAGGGGGAGTTCTTGTTCTAAAAATATCAAAAACAATTCAGGTACAAAAAGCTTTGATAATATATCACAAGTATCTGAATTGATTTTCAAATGGTTTTCAATTGGATCCATTGGCAGATGAACAATACCAAATAGACCGACCAACTTTACTTCATGTACGGTGATATAAGGATGATAAGGTTAGGTATGTGTTCCCATGATTCGCCAGTACCGGAGGGATCTACCCAGGGACAATCCACTAGTTAGTGTAGAAGTCCTTAGGTATGATGATAAAAGGAGAAAAGTGAGATATGGGAAGAGTGCAGACTAAGACTGAGCTAGTACTGGAATAAACCCAACAAGGTAATAGCTATGAAGTCTCGGTAAGCACTGAAGGGGTTGAAGAATTAAAAAGAATTGAATGAAAATAGGGTGAAAACAAATAGCCCTCCATTAATTCAACCTTAGGGCAGAAACCGGGTTCACTTCATATGCTACTGATGGTAACATCGGTATTGAAGACAAGACGTCATGGACCCAGTGACGCACTGCACTTCAACTTTCCAAACCACTCAAGTTCCTCTTAAAAGGGCTTGTTTCATTCTCACGGGGAACCGACATTATCTATCGACTTTCTCTTAGAGATGGTTGATATTGAAGAAGGAGACCCTCTCCCTAGTCTCCGTTATAGGATCCAAATATGCACAAATTGAGTCTAGAGCCACGAGATCATCAATAAATCTCATTAGGACACTTTCAATGAAGACTCTCTGTTTCACACAACGTGGAAAGAGAGATTATATCTTGAGTCCTACGCATTATCCTTGTGGTATTGCCAGAACATCTGAGTGATGTGTTCACATATTCACAATGAAGATGGAAAGCCTTCTGGAGCCAACATCAAACAAGCTCCTGGTAGGTGGCATGTGAGATCTATTTTATAGATCAACCATGTGACAACTGAACAGAAACAATGGGGCGATTCAATCTCTTGAATCAAACCTGGTTCAGGTTAGGGATTGACGGATACCTTTGAAAAACCGGTCTTTGTGCTTATAAACTCTTTTCTTTAGCACATCGACCGTGTACTCATTTTTCATACCAAAAGGTATTTTTATGATTGATAATTGATTTTCAATAAAACCTTCGGTGTATTGCAAAAACAACTTCTATTGAGCAATACACGATTGTTTTTCAAATCTCTTTTCATCAATCAGTGGACTTAAAATTCGCTGGTTCACTCACTCCGTGTTGTCTTCTTTGAGACGTTCCGGTTTGAGAACAGCTAGAACAGCTGCGAAACCCTGTCAAGGAGATTCTTAGGAATCCTACCTGATCACAGGCAGTACTTGTACTGATCAACGGGGAACCGTGGGCCGTGTACCTCAATTCAACGAAAGTGATCAAAGACACTTTCGTGCGATTTGTTGCTAACTGTTGTATGCAGGTACGCCCGACGTTTGCAGCTGATCAGAATGAAGCGGTCAATCCACAGCCGCATGCTCACTTAACACATTCAACTCAAATGAAATCATGATTAGTGCATCAATGACTCTGATATTTTCACTCCATGCTTCTGCTACGCTGCTGCCAATATCATGATTCAACAAATGCTTCCGCTACTCTGATGAGAAGACATCATGATCCAGAATGAGAGCATGTCGGTCCTAAAGTCACTACATCACACCACAAAGGATGTCACAGAGATTGTTGATAGCTGATGATCTCAAATGCTGGCTCATATTTACTATCTCGTGAATCAGAAATGGACCTCCTGCTGAAAGTACTTATCTTTGCAGACTTTGAAGTTGCACCACCTATGCACTAAGTTTACGATGTTGATATATGAAAATCTTCGAGCTCAAGAACGATGTCAAGACTAGAATGCTAGGATTTGAAATGTAAAATATGGGGTGACCTCCCTTAGGGGGAGATTGTTAGGAATTAGAAAATTCCTGTGCTGAAAGAGTCGGTCACCCCAACTATTATCTAGCATAAGTTAGCTCGTAGATTAGTCATTAGTTACGGTTTATGTAGTTAGTTAATAGTGAATAATAGTGTAGTGCAACACCGTGGAAGAAGGTCGGGTCTTTACCCACTGTATCCCTGATCCACAGGCCGTCAGGAGGTCGTTTAGGTTGTAACCTATAAATACCCTCTACCTTGCAAGGTAGAGGGTTGGATGTTCTTTGGTAATCTAATATTCAACTAGTTTCTCTCACTAGAATGTCCCACTCTTTCTCTCTCTAAAACCATCTATGTGCTCATTGTGTTAATGTTATGATGTGTATGTGAAAAGCTTATATCTTACAATATCTTTCTTCCAAAAGATCTGTTCTGGGTTAATTGAGTTTGATCGTTATGTTATTCTCTTTACACGCAGGATCGTTAAGCTTCTTATTCATTTTCTCCCTAGATGCATCATCTAGTTTTCTATCTTCCTCAGTGCACTCAATGCAACTAGGTTTCTGTCTAGGTTTAAGAATCTCATTGCCATCATAGATTACATTTTGAGCAGCTTTTGCTATCTTACCATACTCAGGGTTGGATTCCTTTATAATGGGGATACTATGCTTATCGCTTAGAACTCTATGCTTAGTGATCATGTGAGCAGTCTGAATGGTATTCCCTTGTACGTACAACTTATTTTCAAGCTTGTTTTTCAAGGTTTTTGGATTAGAAAAATCATTCAAAAGTTTTGATTCCTTAGCACTGAAATCTTGCTTAAGCATTTTAACATTTTCTTGAAGTTCTTGTTTTTGCTTAGCAGTTTTAGAAAGCTTTTCTTGTAAGGAGTTTAACTCTTGTTTTAATACTTCTTCTCCAAACTTACTTTTTCTAATAGTTGTACGCATTTGGTCATCCATTTCCTGCTCACGGGTGGTTAACTCAAACTTAGCACGTTGTTCATAAATAGCTAGTTGTTCTTTATAGGCATTCAGTTCAGAGATAACAGAATCATCAGGGGCACATGCAGTGTATTCATAAAAAAACATAGTCATCATTGACTGCAGAAGATGCATCACTTGGTACAGTCTCACTTTCACTTTGTTTCACATATTGATCATATGGGACAACATTGATATTACCCATATTTTCAATATCTGACTCAAAAGTTTCAGTTGATTGTACTTTGTCATGTATCTTTTGCTCATCAACATCATCGTATAGTTTTAATACCTCTAAGATGATTGATTCTTTGGATGGACCAGCTTGCTGTGATGATGAGACCTTTGGAGAGACCATTGGAGAAATGCTAGCTATGAAGATTGTCTGTGCAGTAGGTTCATCATCGACGTCAGAGTCGTATGCATCACAGTCTGCAACTTGAAAGGCATTCTGATGATTATGACCTATCTCCTGAATTGGTTGCTCATCTACATCTGCATCATATGTCTTGGCATTGCCCTCAGCAAGAAACAACAGCTCCTCTTCATCCAACACAACTCCATTATCCTGAGATTGCACAAGTAACATCTTGTCTTTAAAGTACTATGCATTTTGAGGGCGTTTTGGAGAAGTGCAGTTCCTTGCTATGTGTCCATCACCACCACATTTGTAGCACTTAATTGGCTTAGCTTGACCCTGATTTGGATTCCTTCCATGATTCTGATTTGCCACATATCCTCTACCAACTCCTCCTCTTCCCTGTTCATACTGCCTTTCTTGAACTGGTTGCACCATAACCTTCCCATCTCTGACAGTAGCTTGATTGTGTGGGTTGGATGCTGTTATGAGGTTATTGTTGGTGTGTGGGAGAGAGTTCATGTTTTGACTAACCATGAGAGACACTTGATTAATGAAGTTTTCCATGAATGTGTTTGGGTCAGGAGGCTTATATGCTGGATCAGGGATGAGCTTGTAATTACCATTACCCATGGGTATGACTTGAGAAGCTTTGGTGGTAATTCCAACATTGGTGTAAAAAGCTGTAGAGTCATTTGAAGAACTTGTTTCTCCTTGGTTAGTTTTGAACTGTTCAAGAATCCTTTTTTCAAACATAGCATGTCTCTCATTCTGAAGAAGGAATGCATAAAGTTGTGATGAGTGTCTAAATACTCATCATTTTTGTACTGTTTAAACTGCAAAAACATCTGAAAACACTCAGAAATACATCAAAATGATAAAAATATTACAAATAAGTGTTTTATATGTTTTAAATGCAAAAATATCAAAATCTGGTGAAAAACGTATCAAATTTGCATAATTGGCAGTTTTAGTCCCCCAAGTTTCAAAAGTTGTCAAAAACAGTCCCTGGTAAATCTAAATAAAGAGAAATGTTATTCAAGGTCCCTGAAATATTCTAAATTGTCAAAAATGGTCCTTGAATAAATCTTTTGTAAAATGGCAGAAAAGGTCCCTGAACTTTCAAAATTGGCAGAATTAGTCCCTGGAAAATGTGAAAATGGCAAGTTTGGTCCTTATACTTTGTGAGTTTGTCAATTGCAGTCCTTGTGACAAAGTTTGGAAAATTACAGGATTGGTCCTTCAGATTTCAGAAAGTGCAATTTTAGTCCTTGTCATAACTAATAACAAGACTTGTCAAAATACATTGTGAACCCTGCCAACACTCCTTTTGGACCCCCTTCCCTGTTTTGAACCCTGCCAGGTCAAACCCAAGTCAAACAGGCAGTACCTTTCCCTCCCACCTGGGTTTCTCTCTTCTCCACTTGCCATAGCCTGCAAATCTTTCACCCATCACCTCTCTTATCTCTTCCACACCTTATCCCCTACCCATCATCACCCCTACCTAGTCCACCCCCCCCCTAGTTGCAGTAAATAAGCCACAGAAGTCAAAATTACCTTTTCCCGCCAAAAACCATAAAATGGCCAATTTGCTCCAGAACTCACCCATTGGCTCAAAAAGTGGTGGGAAACACTTAAGAGGACACGTGGAGGCTTATGAAGCTATAAAAGGAAGAAGAAAGACAGAGAAGACTCACTTTGGCCTTAAGCCATTGTCACATAGTTGTAGTTTTATTGCTTTCTTAGTTTAAATGTCTTTTAAATCTTTTTAATGTTGTAATTTACTTTAAAGTAGTGTAATGAACTTTAAATTTCAGTTTAATTTCATTTTAATGTCAGTTTCAAGTTTATGCATAAATTTCCTTTAAATTTCAATCATTCGATTTCATGTTAACTAGTTGTTTTGTGGATTCTTTAAGCTGCATAAGCTCTTGACAAAAGCTCATTCAGTTTTTAGATTCATATAAACAAGTGTAGTCTTTAAATTCAGTAAGTACTAAAAAAAATCAAGAAAACCAAAGAAAAATCAAAAATCTTGGGATAATGATGAAGAAGGTGAAGCAGGGTTGAAATCTGATTGTAAGGAATATTAGGAGCTTAATGGGAAGCTATTGGGTGTAACCTTGTTCTTTGAATCTTGATTCTCAGCTTGTGCCATCTTGTAAGCCATTTTCTAAATTTTTGCAATTTACTGTTTCACTAATTTTTATGCTTATATTTTTATGATTCTGTGTTCCTTTGTTGTTTATTAATGATATTTAAGCTTAATATTAAGTTTTATTGCCTTGGATTGTATTGTGGTTGGATATGGTATTTTAACTGTTTATACATCAATTTTTGAAATCCTAGGTATAGACTTGAATGACTACTGGTTTGTGCTTAAAAAGATCCATTTTGACACTTTGGAATCTCTGGATTTGATGAAATTGGGTTAGGCAGTCATTTGCTTTGAAAACCTCAAAACTATTTCATTTAAGGTGTGCTTGGATTTGTTGGTTAAGTAGAGTTCTAGTGTGTGTGTGTTGTTGTTTATCATTGTTTACTGTCACATTAGTATTTAGTAGCTCATTCATAGCATAATAACTTGTTCTTGTTTAATAAAAGTCAAAATCACCTTAATCTTCTATTAGCAGTTTACTGTGATGATTTTGAAACCTTAATCTCATCACAGTGATGTATAAGTATGTTAGTTAGCTTAATTCAGTTGTATTATAGTATAATATATCATGTATAATCAGTAGTTTAAGTTTTAAACTCAACTTAGTCAACTTTAGAGTTTTTGTTAAAAAGTCAAATTTTCTTTAGGTCGTTTTTGATTAAAATAAATATTTTTACTATGTGTTTAATACTGTGTTTTAGTTTAAAAGCTTTTGGGATTATTTAGTTTAGCTGCTCAAGAAAATTACAAAAATACTAGTTTTCCATTTCTTAGCTTATTAGTAGCTTATTTTCAGTCCTATTTCAGCTACCTGTTTCAAAATGATGCTCTGTGCACAGGTTTTGGGGTCAAATTCACAAGCTTGCAAAAGCTTGTGGATTTGACCTTAGCTTGTGTACTTGGTTTCTTTGAGTAGCCTTTGTGGTCTTTTATTCATGTGTATGCTTAATTGTCCATTTTTAGCTTATTTGATTAGCTTAATCTTTCCAATCTTTTTGTCCCATTTTGACCACTCAACTGAAGCAAACAGTTGAGTGGGTCTTATTACCTAAGCCTCTTATAAGCTCCTTATTGAGCTTGAGGTTGTGATTCTTGGCTTTGTGAGAAGCTGAGTAGTCCATCTCCATGTCTCAGTTCAAGTTGAGCTTATTAGAGCTTATTTGATAGGTTCAAGATGAGCTTGTGTTTGCCCATTCATAACAATGGACTGCTTTAGCAGTCCATTTACACCATTTCCACAAGCTCTCAAAAGCTCATTTAAGATCACTAGCCTGTGTGGCTTGGCTTTTTAGGAAGTTGAGCAAGCCAACCTTTTGATCGTGTGCTTAAATCCATCATTGCAGCTTATTTATAAGGGCTGCAATAAGCTTCTTGTCTGTCCCATTTACTCAGTATTCACTGAGTTAAACTCAGCATTCACTGAGTCTTACTCAGTGATCTGAGGCATCTTCATAAGCCTCTCCAAAGCTCATCAGTGGGTCCCACTTGATGAGCTTTGGCTTTTTGGAAACCCAACCAACCCAGCTTGCTGCCCCAAGTCTTACTTTGCCATATTAAGCTCATATACTTAGCTTAATTTGTCATTCAAAATGGTAGCAGGGCTGTTTGGATCTGTGGTTATTTGGATTTGCTTATTAGCTTATTTTGAGCTTATAAGTTAATTCCAGTGCATAAGCTTGTTTATATCTGTTTATTATACTTGTACTTTTATAATTACACCTTTTGTTTTATTAATATAGCTTATTTGAAGCTTTTAGGAGCTTGAGCTCCAACAGTCAAGCCAAAAGCTTAACTGTTGGGCTCATAAGCTCATGCTTTGCCTTTTTCTTGGTTTGTAAAGTTCCAATTTCATCTAATATGTATAATATCTATGTTTAATAAGTTCAGAAATCAGAAAAGCCAAAAAGAAGTCCTTTTCAAGCTTAAAGTAATAGCTTCCATTTGGAGCTTTTGCCCATTAGCTTATTTTTGCACATAAGCTATAGTTTTTATATTTTTCTTTAGTTCTTATATTTATTTTAGAATTTTGTAAAAAGTTTGAGATTTTTCTTTTACTGTTTAGTATTTTTAATAATTAATATTAGTTTTTAATACTTTTTAATAGTAAATAATTATTAATAAATAGGATAATTATGTAAAAAAATACATTTTCAGTTTCTAAATTCATTTTATGATATTTTAGATTTTTCAAATTCTTTATTTCATTTATTTTAGTTCATTTTAGATTTCTTATTGTTTAATTCATTTTTAAATACATTTAATTCATTTTTAATTTATATTAATTAATTTAAATGTGTAGAAATTTATTTTAAATTTCTAATAATTTTCTTATCTTTTTAGGATTCTAAAAATATAATTTTCACATTTGTGGGAGTTGTATTGGACTGAATTCACGTTTTTATTTTGTACGTTTACGTAATATTTAGTAAACGTAAGTTTTTAGATTTTAATCGGTAAACAATTGTAAAAATAGAATTAAAATGACTTCAAAATTTTGATATTTTTATATCTCCTTAGTATAATTATAATCCTTTTCTTATTTCATTTTTGTTTCATTTATGTAATTATTATGTATACGTATATGTTTTAGTTTTTAGTTTTCTATACTTTTATAACATTTGTAAATTATAGTTATATATTATATTTTATTTAATTTGCATTTAAGTCGCCTAGACATGCAAATCTCTATTATAGTTATAGTCGTTTTGTTTTTAAACGTTTACGTTTTAGTAACGTACGTTTGTATATCTTTTGCGTTTTTAGGTTTCTGATTGTACGTTTTTAACGGCATAGCTGTGACAGAGCTATTACTATTCACATTCAGTGTTAGTCAATCAGATTCCTGTTTTTGTACATTCTATTTCATTTCAGCATTCACAAGTCATTGTATGTGGAATATCACGCCTCACCAGGACATAAACGATCCAAGGACATTTTTAATCCTTGGTAAACAATCATTCTCTCCCGGGCTGTCGCCCTTTTATCATCTGTCGCGGTTCATAAGTGTGACGGAGAAATAAAAGAGGGTGGTTCGGGAGGAATCACACACCCTTGTCCCCCCACCTCATCACAACTCCAAATAACATTAAATGCATCCTTTCCATTTCACTCAACCCTCCACCTGTCAAATTCCACTTTTGGCGCCAAAATGATCAAACGGCCAAAATTGGCTCAAAACATCCAATGGACCTAAATATTGGTGGGAAAGGTTCAGTGGACAAGTGGCAACATCATGGAGTATAAAAAGAAGGAGGAGAGAAGCTAGAAGTAGAGTAGAGTAGTTTTTTAGTTTTAGTTAATGTCGTTTTTATATTTTCATGTTTTCCTTTGTATATTTAAAACTTTCAAGTTAATGTTTAAGTGTTTTTGAGTATAAGTGATCCCTTATCAGTAATAAATTTCAAGTTTCCTTTCCATTCTCAGTTTATGCAAAATTTCCAATTTCCTTGTTTACTGTTAAAAATTTCAGTTTCTAAACTCTCTTATCCAAGTTCTTAGTATTTGTTTTTAAGTTCAAAAATGGTTTAGATAAGTTGTTTACAGCTTTTTGTAAGCTTAAAAGTCAGTTTCAAGCAAGTTTCATTGATAGTCAACGAAAGTCAACTGGGACTCAAATGGGCATGGTGATGATGTTTGGTTGATGCAGTGATATATTTGGGTTGTTTTCAAGTTCAATGGATTGGTTTAAGTAGGCTAGTTGTTATTTGGTGACTGTTTTCAGAGCCATAGTGGTTTGGATTTCTTGTAAGTGATTTTTCAATAAACATTGCATAATCAAGTGTTTATGGTTAGGTTGGTTTTTAATTTGTTTATTAGTTATATTAAGGTTGATTAAACTCATTTTGATCAATAACATAAGCTAGTTAAGCAGATTGTGTAGTGTAAGTTGCATATCTGTCAACAAAAGGGGTGTTTGGTTTAGCCTCTTAATATATGCTTTAGACTAGTTTAGTGGTTAAGTCCTGTTGATGTAAGTTTGTTATGTCCTAATTGACTCATTTGAGTCAGTTTCTTGGGTCTGCTAGCTTCATAAGTCAAAAGTGTGCTTAAATCCATATCACTGTCTAACTGTTGAGTTTTTGGAAGTGTAGATCAATATTTTGTGTTTAGAAATCATTAATCTAGCTTGCAATAGTCTTAATACATCAATATATATCATTTTCAGTTCTTAAATCAAGATTAAACTTGGAAAAAGTCAACTTTCAGTTTTATTTCATAAAGTCAATTTGGCAAAAACCTTGTTTTGAGCCCACTGAGAAAGAATTTTCATTTGTTCATTACCAAGCCAATTTAAGTGAATCTTGTTGCTTTGAATTCTTCCACTGGTCTACTTTCCTATGGTCATTTTAGTAGATTTTTCCAATTTTTTCTTTAAGCTCAAAGGAGCTTATCAAACTGCCCCCAAATCCCCTATGCAGGGCCTGTTACCTGCACAGAAGTTGTGCAGGTTTTGCAGACCTTGCACAGGGCTCACTTGAGCTCCTCTGGGTCTAATTTTTGGTTTAAGTACTCTTGGCCAGGTCATTTTGAAGTTCCAGTTGGTGTTTTCCTGTGTTCAGCTTATTTGATTGCTTAATTCTTGGCTTGAAGTTGCCCCCCTTGTCACTGTTTTCTGCATTTAGCTCAGTACCTCAAATCATTGCAACCTGATAATCAGAAGGTTTAGCTTGTTGTTTCTCATTTCATTTTGGTTATTTTAGCTTGTAGTAGCTTCCATATCAGTTTGGTACCTTTTGGTGTGATTTTAGCTTATCAAAGTGCTTATTTTTAAGCACTTTCCATAGCATTTGCTTATTCCTCCACACATACACCTGTTTTTCTAATTTTCCTAGCTTCATAATAATGTTTTAAACTTTTCCTGAAATTTTCAGATTTTTCTAAGTTGTTTTGCTATTTTTCTTAATTTAAAATAGTTTTTAAGCATTTTTAATTAGTATTTAATACAAAAAATTAGAAAAAAGTTCAAAAAAATAATTTTTCATTTTTCTTAAGTTTAGATAAATGTAAAAAGCCTAAAAAGTATTTTTCCCTATTTTTCTCCTTTTATTTAGTATTTTTAATAATTTAAATTAGTTTTAAATAGTTTTAAATTAGTAATAAATACATAAAAAGTGTGAAAAATATATTTTCAGTTTTAAAATTAGTTTTATCATATTTTAGATTTTTCTAAGTCTTAATCTTATTTTTCTAGTCTTATTTCATATTTTCTTTTATTTTAGAGTATTATTAAATAGTTTAAATTAGTTTTTAATTAATAATAATTACATAAATAGTTGTAAAAATCATTTTCCTTTTCTACTAATTTTCTTATATTATTAGGTTTGTAAAAATGTATTTTTCATATTTTTAGGATCTATATTGTGTAAGTTTCACTTTTTATTTAATACGTTTACGTTATTTTTAATTTAAACGTAAGTTTTTCGTTTTAGGTTTTAAACGTTCATCACTCTAAAAATAGTGATAGCGTTTATTTAATAGATTTTAACTTTTTAATTTTCTTAATTTGCATTTAAGTCGCTTTATTTTATAACCTTTTTCAGTAGTGTAATATTCAATCCTAATCCTTTCTGATCGCTATCCTTAGTGATCCTTCTATCATCTGAATTAGTGTTGTACACACCATTGAGTCTCCGTGGGACATAACGACCCGGGAATCCCCTGTATTCTCTGATCTTCATTTGCATTTGTGTCTGAGCAGTTTTAAGTCTGTTTGACTTGACTGTTTGGACCGGATCAGAAAACGATTTTTATTTTTCATGAGGAAAAAAAAAGGTTTATCAGAAGGACGGTTCTCAAGGTTCCCTTCAAAGAGGGCAAGCAGAACTCCAGGGATCTGTGGATCTGTAGTGACAGAAAAGGGTTTTGATAAAAACATAGGTTTTTGTATTTTATAGTTTTATACCAAGAAATATATATTAGCCAGCATTCACTTTTAGCATGCATTATCGATTTCTAATGTATCTCAAGACCAAAAAAATACGAAAAGATATAAGGCAAAAGAAATGACAAACACATTATGAAAATAAACTAGATAAACTAAACCATCCGTAATATTTCATTTTAATGCTAAGAACGATACAAAGGATTGGGTATATAACACCAATGTAGATAAACAACACAAAGTACATATCTCCATAAGAAAACTTAATCATGGGGAACACGAGAGCGATGAGTGTTGAGACGATGAGTACGAAGGCGATGTAAACCATGTTGATGAAGGTCCTTCTTGGTTTTGGTTTGAAATGAAATGAGAAGAGAAGGAAGATGAAGTTTGGATGAGAGGTCAATTTTTGAAAGTGGAAGATTTGAAAAATGAGGATTTGGTGGAGTGGACGTCGGAGGGAAGATTCATGGGGAATGAGGAATTTTTGAGATTTGTGTTTTGTTTTATTATTTGAAAAATATGATTTAGATTAAGTAAAATAAAATACTAATTTTATAAACCTAGACTTTAGACGAAAGAGCAACACGTATTCAAGAAAAAATTTCCTAACGAAGCTACGTGTAATATATGAGTATGTGCAAAGAATAATGATATAAATTTCTATGTAAGCATACTTATTATTTAAGCTAATGTTATCTAGAGATAAGTGGGAGATCATACCTCTAATGCACATAGGAATGTCTTTACAAATGACACAACAAATGTCACAAGACAACTCCAGTTCCTTCTTGTTAAAGATACCTTCTTAGGGAAGGTATTCTTGTACTAACCAATTCCTATGGCTTGATAGGTATGAGCTTTAACTAACAACATGACAAGGAAGGTTAGTGCAAAAAAAATAAGAAAAATGTTGTCATCTAATCAACATCCAAACAAGGTGTTTTAAAACATGGTGTTTGTTTTGTAAACAGACCTTCTTTGTAGTCTTCAATTAAACATGGACCGTATCAAGTTTTTCAACTACAATATACTCTAAGAAACTTGGTAACGAAGTTCTGATGCCAATTGCGGAAAACTAGAAAGGGGGGTTTAATAGTTTTACCGATTAAAACTTCGTTTTAAACTATTTAGATCGACTTATGTCAATCTATTTAAACATGTGTGTTGGATGTTGATAGACAAGCATATATAACTATGTAATGAAAGAATAAGGAGTAAGAAGCACAAAACCACAACACGAGTATTTATAGTGGTTCGGCTACAAGGACACCTTCCGTACCCTACTCCACTCCCCGAGTCACCTACTCGAGAGTTTGTAAACACTACACGACACCAAATCCTTATGGCCGAGAAGCCTTCACAACGTGCCTACTCTTTTTCCGGTACTAGGCTAACCACCAGGTTCTTTCACGAGGTAGAACCAATCCTATCACAACGTCGCCTACCCTTTATCCGGTATTAGGCTAGATACCGAGTTCCATTACAATGGAGGAACTACTACCCAACACTACAGCAATAACTAACCCCAAAGGAGATCTACTACTTATAACAATATCAACAAGGATATCAATATCCTTTGACCCAATACTAATCTAACTTGTACATCGAACACACCATACGAATGTACATCTTAGGCACCTTTCACTAATGCCTTTGACTTGATCTCAAGGCACCCTTCACTAATGCCTTGTGACTTGACTTATAGGAACCCTTCACTAATGCCTTTAGCCTTGACTTCTAAGTACCCTTCACTAGTGCTTTCAATACGAACGTTCGACACCTTTTCACTAATGTCTTGGTCTTGACCCTTTAGACATCTTTCACTAATGTCTTCAACACTACACTTCTTATGAGAAAGAAGAGAACTATCAACAAGATAACCTCAGTAGTCTTGATGATAACGAAGCATGGCAACTCATGGACTTGAGCTTGCTCAACTTCAAAAGGTGGTGATCTCGCCTTTAAGAGGAACCTAAAGAATCACACAAAAACAAAACTGCATACATAGATCACTTGGATCTGAGGTTAGAGAGTTTATAACTCAAAGAGAAAATATATGAGAAAGGGGTGAGAAACAATGAAGAAATGGCTCACTATTAATAGAGGAAAAACAGCTACTGTTCCACGAATCCCACGGATCCCTCACTTGAGGGATCAGTCCAGTGTATTACTGGGGATCCGTGGGACGCTCCCTTTTGCCCATGGGTTTTGGGTCACGGGTCATGGCTTATGGATCATGGGTATCCAAGTAGATACAATGTATCTACAAGATGCAATGCATCTAGTCCATGGGTCATGGATTAAAACCATGGGTCATGGATAATATCCGTACATGACATAAGCATGATGTCATGCAATGGGTTATGGGTCATGCTCCATGGGTATGGGTCATGGACTTTGGGTTATACCCAACTACATTCAATGTATTTGGTCAATGGGTCAAATACTTAAGTTTCTACCCATTTATAATACCCATTATAATACATACTAGTTATGTATATATTTACCCAATATGTAAACACTAGTTGTTGTACATATGTATTACTAAATTATAAAATCACTTATACTTGTTTTAGTGTTTTATGTGAACAAGTAAGTTTGTTAGTAAACTATTGGCTCAAACCATTTACGTATTTTATTTGTTTCATTAAAATGATTTTACGTTTGTTATCGACAAAACATTAGAAGATCGTAAAATATAAATAAACGTTTTTACGGCTTATTTGTATTAACAGGTTTATAAAAAGATATGTATTTTAGCCAACATTTATTTAGTTATGCATGCATTGTAGGTTTCTAAGGTATCTCAAAGCCAAAAGTACGAAAGACAAAAAGTAGAAGAAATGACAAACACATTATGAAAAATAAACTAGATAAACTAAAACATTAGTAATATTTCATTTCAATGCTAAGAACGATACAAAGGATTGGGTATATAACACCAATGTAGATTAACAACACAAAGTACGTGTCTCCATTAGAAAACTTGATCATGGGGAACACGAGAGCGATGAGTGTCAAGACAATAATCACGAAGGCGATGTAAACCATGATGCTGAAGTTTTTCTTTGGTTTTGATTTGAGATGAGATGGGATGAGAAGGAATATGAAGTTTGAATGAGAGGTAAATTTTGAAAGTGTAAGATTTGAAAAATGAGGGTTTGGTGGAGTTGACGATCGGAGGAGATATTTATCGGGAAGGAGGAATTTTTGAGATTTGTGTTTTGTTTTATTATTAGAAAGATTTGATTTTTGGATTAAGTAAAATAAAACACATGTTTATAAACCTAGATTATATACGGAAGAGTAACACGTATGCAAGACAAGTTTCCTAACGAAGCTACGTGTAATATATGAGTATGTGGAAAAAAATAATCATATAACTTCCTATGTAAGCATACTTATTCTTAAGCTAATGTTATTTAGAGATAAGTAGGAAGTCATACCTCTAATGCAATTATGAGTGGCTTTCTTTTGACAAGAAAAAAATGTCAATAGACAAATCCGGTTCCTTCTTGATTAAGATACCTTCTTAGGGAATGTAATCTTATTACCAAGCAATTCCTATGGCTTGATAAACATGAGCTTTAACTAAGCGAAATGACAAGGAAGGTTAGTGCAAATTAGTAAGATAAAATGAGAGAATAAAAAAAATATAGTTGTCATCTAATCAACATCCTACAAAAGTGTTTTTAAAACATGGTGTTTATTTTTGTAAAATACATTCTTTGTAGTTTTCAATTATACACGGATCGTATCAAGTTTTTAAAGTACAACATACTCTAAGAAACTTGGTAACGAAGCTCTGATGCCAATTGTGAAAAACTAGAAGGGGGGGTTGAATAGTTTCACCGATTAAAACTTGGTTTTAAACTATTTAGATCGACTTATGTCAATCTATTTAAACGTGTGTGTTGGATGTTGATACACAAGCATATAGATAAATAAAAGCTAAGATAAAGAGTAAGAAGCACAAAACCACAACGCGAGTATTTATAGTGGTTCGACTACAAGGACACCTTCCTTGCCCTACTCCACTCCCCGAGTCACCTACTCGAGAGTTCGTAATCACTACACAGCACTAACTCCATATGGCGGAGAAGCCTTCACAACGTCGCCTACTCTTTATCCGGTACAAGGCTAGATACCGGGTTCTTCCACGAGGTAGAACCAAACCTATCACAACGTCGCCTACCCTTTAACCGTTACTAGGCTAGATACCGAGTTCCATTACAAAGGAGGAACTACTACCCAGCACTACACAAATCCTATCCCTAAGGAGATCCACTCCTTATGACAACATCAACAAGGATATCAATATCCTTTGACCCAATACAAATATATCTTGTACATCGACACACCATATCGAATGTACACCTTAGGCACCTTTCACTAATACCTTTGACTCGACTTCTAGGCACCCTTCACTAATGCCTTGTGACTTGACTTATAGGCACCCTTCACTAATGCCTTTTGACTTTACTTCTAGGTACCCTTCACTTAATGCCTTCAACATGGACTTTCGGTACCTTTCACTAATGCCTTTACTTTGACTCTTCGACACTTTTCACTAATGTCTTCGTCTTGACCCTTTAGACATCTTTCACCTATGTCTTTGACACTACACTTCTAATGAGAAAGAAAAGAACTATCAACAAGATACCATTAGTAGTCTTGATGATGACGAAGCTAGGCAACCCATGGAGTTGAGCTTGCTCGAGTTTAAGAGGTGGTGATCTCGCCTTTAAGAGGTACCTAGAGAATCACACAAACACAAAACTACATACAAAGATCACTTGGATCTGTGGATAGAGAGTTTACAACTCGAAAAGAAAATATGTATGAATGGGGTGAGTTACAATAAAGAAATGGCTCACTATTTATAGAGAAAAATAAGCTATTGTTCCACGGATCCCATGGATCCCTTACTTGAGGGATCCGTCCAGTGTAAACTGGGGGAATCGTGGGACGCTCCTCTTTGCCCATGGGTTTTGGGTCATGGGTCATGGGTTATGGGTCATGGGTCCTAGACTTTGGACCATGGGTATCCAAGTAGATACAATGTATCTAGTAGCTGCAATGCATCTAGTCCATGGGTCATGGGTTAAATCCATGGGTCATGGATAATACCCATTTATGACTTATGCATGATGTCATGCAATGGGTTAAGGGTTATGGGTTATGCTCCATGAGTATAGGTCATGGACTTTGGGTTAAACCCAACTACATTCAATTTATTTGGTCAATGGGTCAAATACTTAAACTTCTACCCATTATAATACATACTAATTATGTATATATCTACCCAATATGTAAACACTAGTTGTTGTACATATGTATTACTAAATTATGAAAACACTATTACTTGTTTGGTGTTTTATGTGAAAATGTAAGTGTGTTAGTAAACTATTGGCTCAAACCATTTACGTATTTTATTTGTTTCGTTAAAATGATTTTACATTTGTTATCGACAAAACATTAAAAGATCGTAAAATATAAATAAACATTTTTACGACTTATTTGTATTAACACCATTAACTTGGGGATATGGTATCCGAAGGATTCTAGTTTTGAACTAATAGCTTTTTCAGACGCTGACCACGCAGGATGCTTAGATTCACCGAAAAGTACTTCAGGAGGTTTACAATTCCTTGGTGATAAATTGGTGTCATGGCAATCGAAGAAACAGGATTGTACATCGCTGTCATCAACTGAAGCTGAATATGTAGCCATGTCTGCATGTTGTGCTCAAGTCATTTGGATGAGAACACAACTCAAGGATTATGGTTATGTATTCGATAAGATTCCAGTGTACTACGAAAACAGAAGTGCTATTGCGATCTCGTGCAACACCGTTCAACACTTAAAGTCAAAGCACATCGATCTTCGATACCGTTTCATTAAAGAGCATTTGGAAAAGGGTACAGTTGAATTATACTTTGTAGGTACAGAACATCAATTGGCGGACCTTCTCACTAAAACCTTGCCTCCCGCAAGATTTACTGACTTGGTTCACCGAATTGGTATGACGTGTTTAACTCCAGAAGAACTGGATGAACTTTTAAAACTAACTTGAAAAGTCAAACACCAAAACCTCTTTTGTAAATATATTTCAAAAACAAAATACAAAAATATAAGATCTTATAAAAGAACAAAAGTATGTTTATTTTCAAAGTAAACTGAAAAACAAACATTGCAAGTACAAAACTTCCATCAACACCGTGTTCTATCAAACATTTCACCAATTTTCCCGAACAAGTGTTGAGGGGGAGAAAGTAAATATTTTTTCTGTTTCATAAAACCTTGTACTTGCGTGTTAACAAATATATGTTGTTTCTTATTAAGTGGTGGATATTTTATCATGAAATATACCCTCCTCGGACTCAAATGTTTATAAAATTCATTATTTTAAAAGTCGAGGGGGAGTATCGTCAAGTTTCTTGCCTAAATATGCTTTGTTTAACCAAAATGGGAATTAAAGGATCTTGGTTGGAACCTCTTTGAGGTTAAGGGACTGAATATGTCAAGTTTGAAAAAGAAAAATTTTCACAAAAACACTTACCTAACACATTCAATGCACTTCCTTGTGCGTTTACTCCTAAGCAACCACCAAGATCAACGACCCAAATCAATTCTTCAAATCCGTTCGTCAAATTCAAAATCTGTAAGTTGTAAATTGTTTTTATTATGATTTTAAACAAGGGTTTCAAAAATTTCTCAAATCAAACGGTTAAATCTCTCAAAATTTGATTTTGAAAATTTGTTCATACGAACGAATTAGGGCTTTATGCGTAAAAGTGTTTGGGTTGAAATGGGTCATGTTAAAATGTTTCTAAATGAGTTCTAAACCTATTTCAATCGTCCAGAACAACCCAGAAACATCAATTGTTCGAAATTGAATTTTAGGGTTCATGCGTTCGTTTTGGGGGTTTTCTATTTTGTGATATTTGTTGTGATTAGGTGGTCAAGAAAGTGTTAGAATGAGTTTATATGCATGTTTTGAACCTTTAATTATCCCAGAAACATATAATTTGTTAAAATTAAAGTTTTAGGGTTTTAGGGTTCGTCACTCATGAAAATTTTGATTCTATGGTGGAAATGTGTTAAAACTTATTGCATATCACTCACATGACCTCATAGACACTCCAGAAACATTCTTGTTTGATTTGTGTGGCTAAATCTCTTACGCGTAGATTAAGGGTTTAGGGTTTAAGAAATTTTACGCCTAAGTCTTTCTGTGCGTATCTGATGAGTTCTTATGCTTGTAATGTGATCTAGATGATGTTTGGAATGCATTGTAATCAAGTTTATATGTTTGTGATTTACAGGTTTCTTATTCGTAAAATCAGACTAAAGGTGTTCTACCGCTACGATTAAGGAAAACTCTTATGCGTAAACGTTATGCCTAAGTGAAATCTTATGCGTAACTCTTACGCATAAGAGGTCTACAGTGAATTATGGATATCTTGGAAAGATATTCGTAAACAAGGCTTGTTACGCATAAGCTTTACTCTTATGAGTAAGACTTACGCGTAACATCTAGCTTATCTCTACGCGTAAGCTTAAAGCCTTTGAACTTGTCTTACGCGTAAGAAATTCTTACGCATAAGCTTGGTCTTACGCTTTAGCTTACTCCTATGCATAAGCTCCTTTCTTACGCATAAGGATCCATGTTACACATAACCTACTGTTCACCACATTTTGGCCTGTTACGCATAAGTTATTTGTTAAATGTTAAACATAAGTCACAAACTCCTAATGCTACGCATAAGCCATTAAAAGTGAAAATGTTGTGTGTTAAGTGAAAATTGGTCTTTAAAACTTCAAAATTAAAACGTTCACGTAACTTATCACTTCAACTTCAGTCAATTGGAAAAATGTGACTTAGGACTTGTAACGAACATAAACATGTTAACATCAAACAAGTAATTGGATAATAAATCAGACTAAAACTAACAAAATGTGTTTCCATATCTATTTTCTTTTGTCTAATAACTTTCAGATCACACAATGGCTAAAAATCAAGAGAACATCAATGCCCCAGCTGAGCTTACAATGGCAAACACTTTCCCAGCCGGTTATGACAAAACAATTGGGAAAAACAATCTCCGTGTAGACTTTCATAATTTCACATGCTCAGAATCTTCGTGCAAAGTTGCTATAGACATTCTCAAACTACACCCTTTCAACCTCATGTTCACCAACTCAGCTTCTGCACCGGAATTCTACATTCATCAATTCTGGCACACCATGGAAAATTTTGATGGACAAGATGCGGTGAAAGTGACACTCGACACTCAGGAAGTCACCATCACTGTGGCTGATCTTTGCACCGTTCTTCTGCTGCCAGTCATACCTCCAACAGAATATGTCATAATTCCAAATGAGACAGAGGTATTGGACTTCTTGGTCAGCATAGGATATGACGAAGAATCTGGTGTCATTTCTACGCATTCTAGAGTCGACGTCAAGAATATCCCACAACCCTGGAGGAAAATCTATCTAATGATTGCCAAATCAGTCTCGGGAAGAGATAGTGGCCATGAACACCCGAAGCTGATGCATCTTCAAACCTTTTGGGGAATGGTTCATGATGACGTATAGTATGTATTACAGGCCCACGAGGTCCAATATACACTATACACATACTGGGCTCAGGCCCAATGATTACAAATCCTAGGCCTATAGTAAGCCCAATGGCTAAATTGGCTATGGTCCAGGCTTTTAAGATACGCGCAAGGCACATAACGGGCTGAACCTTCAACCGTTAGACCCCTTACGTCCGCATCCGCGATTAACACGGAACTCTTGCCCGCCAAGGGTCCGGCTCCGGCAACTAATCACTATATGCGAGAATCTAGGAAGCCCCAGCGGCAAACCTCGCCTATAAAAGGAGCTCTAATCCCCATACAAGGTAGAACTTTCTCTCTTATAATAACACACATACTACTACTTTCCCTCTCAAGAATGTGTACTTACTCTCATGCCGGAGTCTAATCGTGGGGTCCGTCCTCACGGTAAGACTAACGGTTTACCTTTCTTGTGCAGGGATCCTATCCAAACTAGTTGAATTAGTACAAGATTGATTCACCCAAAGCTTGCCGGCCCAGTCCAGTAAGCTACATCCAGGCTTTCTATAACCCATCACACAAATTGTACTAACAAGTTGGCACCATCCGTGGGACCCAGTGCACAACTGCGTTCTGAAAAAGAAAAAAATGCCTACCGAAAGAGCTCGTTTCGACCCTAATCCCGCCACAGCTTCCGTGGTGCGGAACAAGGGAGGGAAGAAGAACATGATAGATCCGGAAGGATCTGATGGGTCCGCAACCAGTACAGCCATCAAGAAGTACTGTGATAAGTACTACAACCAGATCTTACCTTTTGTGACAGAGAGAGTTCGGAAACAAGAAGGAAGAATCAAGGCTAGAGAAACGGTGAAAGCCCGATTAGACTTTAGCGAAACATCTCAACAATCCGAGTCTGGAAAACAGGTGCGAAGGAAGGATCTGAGAAAGAAGATCGAATCTCGAAAGCGCCAGAACACGGGGGAGAACTCTGAGCCAAGACGCAGCTGATCCCGTTCACCACGAAAGAAAACTGCCGAAAAGGAGGAAGTGTTCAGGGAGTCGCGCAAAAGCGCGTTCAAAAGGCTGGGAAGCATAGAAAAGAGTATCTCCACGCGTTCCGGAAGTACCGGGAGAACTAAACGCTGCAGATCCGAGGAAGACAGGGGTACTCACCACCATTCTTCCCAAAAGACGGAGACCTACTCCGGAGGATACGAAGGCAGCCGGACATACTCTCGAAGGTCCGACCGGCACTCTGGAAGTAAAGACAATGGAGACGAACACTGGAGTTCCGGATCAAAGAGGCAAAAGTCGGATGTCGAGGATGATGATTTAGCTAGGCCATGGGTATGCAAGGAGACCGACCCGTTCACTCCGTGCATCCGCTATTTCGACATGCCTAAAAGGACACGAATGCCTACTAATGTGAAGACATATGATGGAAGCGAAGATCCAGAAAACCACCTTAAAATTTTTCAGGCAGCGGCAAAGGTAGAACATTGGGCTATGCCAACATGGTGCAACATCTCAGGAAACCTGGTTCCAAGATTCCCATCAACCGCTACACCAAGTTACTTATTCATAACCTTCTCGGGAAGCACCAGAGTATCCCAAAGATACTGAATGACCCTAACATACACACCATGCTAGAAGAGCCTACGCTGAACTCAGTCAGGTTTAAAGGAACCACTACTCGCAAACAAGGAGTGGCAATCCGTGCATGCTTGGTGACTGATGCAATCAGGGATCTTCCATCCTACAGACATTACATGGAGGCATTGATTGTTGGTAAAGTTGGCTTCATGGATGAGAAAACTACTCCAGCAGCTACAACCATGGCCAAGAAAGCTGGAAGCACTGCTAGTTCTACAATGTCTAATAAAAAGAAAACAAGCAAAAAGATCAGCAGGAAACTTCCAACCAACATCGTCAAACAAGAACCTGAACCAGTACAAACATCACTCCATGATGACGATTCAGAAACTGAGTCAGATGATCTTGTTGTCTACAGTGATGATCGTACGGATGACTCAACTGTCAAGGAGAAGAAAGAGGACAAACCAAAAAGTCCTACATATGAACAACTTGATGAAGACATTGACTCATTCGTACCTTCTGATGACGAAAATAAGACTGACAAAGGGAAGAAACCTCTTGAGGTAGTAGAAGAAGAAGACTCAGAGTAGGAGTATGATCCAAAGGCTAAAGAGAAACAATTTCAGAAAACTCTAAAGCAACAGAGAATGGAGAAAGCAGCTGCTGAATTCTCGCTTATTCAACCCAAAGGACCAGGTGGTTCCAGTGGTGGTGCCCCACTCACTACCCAACTCGTTACTGATCCGGTTAATCAACCCGGTAAGGGCACGGGTGACATCACCAAAACTACCATTCAGGAAGAGAAATTAGCAAAAGAACAACAAAAACAAGATGAGCAGATGGTCGACTATGGAGAAGACAATCAGGATAAAGATGAGAGAGTTCTAGTTGATTACATTTTGGAAGATGAAGAGGAACTAAAGAATAAAAAGGCTGCAGAAGAAGCTGCTAGAGCTGAGGAACAAAGACTAAAAGAGGACGCTGACAACTATATCGTTGAGAATCCTTTTCATAAACCCCAACAATCTTCAGAAACACCTCTCGACACCTCCAAACCCGAATCATCTTCACACTCATCACCACCACCAACAAAGGAAACAACCAAATCAACGTCAAAATCAGTCAAGAAGAAAGCCGACATGTGGGCATCTCGTACAAAAGCAAAGATCCAGAAAGCTGTGCTTCATTCCCGAAAACGTAAACAAAGTCTTCTTGAATCTCGAATGAACACACTAGCCGATGTGGTCATCAATATTTCTGACCAGATGGACATGTTTCAAGGCGAACGAGAACAGATTCAAGAATTTCTCTCTAGGGACGTTCAAGGTGAAATTAATGCACAATTCAGGAACTACACTCACACATTTCTTCTCAACACTGTTCCTGGCGTCACCAGAGAGATGTTCAAGAATCAATTCTTCTCAATGGTTAAGACAATGGTTCAGCAGATGATTAAAACTACACCAGTGGTCATGCAAACAAGACCGGTCCAGCCCTCAGTCGTCTCAGAAGATGAGTTGATTTCAGAATTAGTGCTCAAAATGGCTACTCGAGCTCCATCTTTCACTCCAGATGACGTAAAGCTATATGATCTACTTCTAGAACGACAACTCAAAACTACTTGCAAGGAAGCTGCTGGGCAAGATAAAAGACCGAGAGATGATGAAGACAAGGATGAGGATCCGAACGCAAAAAGAAAAAAGAAGACCGGAGAGTCGTCTTCATCCATGCCACCACCACATGTTAAGACAACCACCACACCCCAACAACAAGCTACCCAACCACCACAATCTGATCAACCTCGGGATACAGAATCCCCACCACCACAGCAGAAAACTAGTGATCAGTTCACGTATACCGGTGGTAAGGATCATGACATTCCCGAGCCCCGACGTCAACCAACGCCCCGACCATCACCTCGACCAGAGTCATCCTCCAGACCGAAGAAGAAGAAATCATCAGTCGGCTCTTGGTTAGATGACGACAACACTAAGGAGTATGAATGGTTCAGTAACATGGTTAAGGCACAACCCAGAGCTGAAGGTCAAGAACCGGTAGATGGTCGAACTATGGAGCAGGTTCAGATTATCCAAGATGAATTCAAGGTTAAGAAGATGACGAAACGGGAGCTCCGCAGAATCAAGAACGATGCATTCAATCTTCTCAAATAAAGATCTTGCAGTGCAATCGAGCTAAAATACCACTTGGACAACATTGCCCATGCAATGTCCAACAATATCGACTGGCTCAACCCGTAATTAAACATCGACTACTCAAAAAAGGATAATGAACCTTATTACCTAGACTGGACCAAACCTCTACCGACAATTGGTAAACCAGAACAACCGAGGATCCCATTCCGTTCCTTCTTCAACAATGATTTGGAGTTCCTTCAACACGGAAGCAGTGTAAGCAAGAAGTATGCTACATCTCTGACATTCAACATTCCTGCTGCTGCTTTGTTCTCCACAAACATCACCATTGAAGAAGATGCCACAAACCTGTTTGTCGACAAGGTTGTAGAGTATGATATTGACGCAAAGTTTGGTATTCATCATTGGCCGGAGAGGAGAAGGCTTTACTACCGAAGCTGCAGAGTTAGAAAGTCAAACAAAGAGGTGAAGCATAACAGAGTTAGAAACTCCAAGGATCACAAGGATGTTCGTCGGTTTATTACTAGGTTGGATGAAAGGTTGATTCACAGGGATCAGATGCGACGATTGGAAAGCTACGTGCGAGGACGACAGAGCTTCTCTATTTTGACATACCAACGTCCAGATAAAGTTCCTGGTCGTGTGTAAACCATTTGGGTACTCTTAACTTGATTGTGATATATATTAATTTATATTCATTATGGTTTGTGCATAAATAGCAGTGTACAACCCGATCATGTATAGAAAGGACCCTATGGTACGCTTCAGTGCCACAATCCTTATAAAAGGAGTGAAAGCTTCTTACTTTTGAGTAAAATTAATCAAATCTTTCAATATTTTCATAATTTTGCTCAAAAGAACAAGTATTCCCTCTCGTGTTATCCAAAACCTCAAAAGTTAATATCACTTGTTGAGGGGGAGTATTTGCAAACTAATTGTTCAAATCAAAGTTCTTTGTGGAAATCATACCGCAAAACTCGAAATGGTCATATTTTAAATAAAAAATAACATTAATATGCCATTTTTTAGGGGGAGAAAAATTATGTGATCTAAATATGTTGAATTGTGAATAGAATCTCAGTGTACTAAGAGTTAACCCTTGAATTGACGAGCTATAAAATGTCATAAATCGAAAAGATTTGTCTTCCAAGATTTATCGTAGTAGATAGTACAAACTCGAGAAACTCTTGATAGACATGAACTTTGACGGGTTTGACAACCTTTTCAAGGTTTGATCACATCTTCAAGGTAGTTATTAGAGCTAGCTGTCACCTAAAAGCTGACAATGTACCTCTTTAACTATACAGCGTAACCGTGTCTAGCGGAGAATTGTCTATCTTGAGTCGATCAATTCAAAAGTGCGCGCTCTACCCTCACTGTGCAGATTTCAGTCAAAACTCATAAGCATATGTGGAGGGGGAGTATTTCTGAAAATACAAAAATCTCGAAGTATTACAAACATGTTTTCATTCATAAACACTTTGAGAGATTTTCATACAAATGGTTTTATGGCAACGTAGGATAGTCATGGAGTTATAAGGTAGCTAAGTTTAGGAATAAACGTCCTATGATCCGCCAGAGCCGGAGGGATCTACCCAAGGACACCACCAATAGTTAGTATTTAGAAGTCCTTAGGTATGATTGAAAAAGGAGAAAATGAGAAACGAAGAAAGAATGAGTTGAAGTGTTAAAAAGAAAAGTGAATGAAAAGGGTGAAAACTATATGATTCAACTTAGGGCAGACACCGGGTTCAATTCATATGCTAATGGATGTCACAAGATGACACCGGTATTGAAGACAAAGTCGTCATGGACCCAGTGACGCAATGCACTAAACCTTCTAAGCCACTCAAGTTCTCTCAAAAGAGCTTGTTTCATTCTCACAGGAAATCCTACGTAATCTATCGACTTTCTCTTAGAGATTGTTGGTATTGAAGAAGGAGACCCTCTCCCTAGTCTCCGCTTAGGAAAACCAAAGCGTACTATTGAGTCTAGAGCCACGAGATTCATCAAAAGATCTCTTAGGAACACTTGATCTTTCATCACTTGTCGTTCAACAATAAGAACGCAAGTGACACCTTCTAGAGTCCTTCGCAAATCTTAGCAATCTGCCGAGAACATTTATGAGGGGATTCACAATTGTGATCCTCAGTGATTGAATGGAAACTCCTGCCAGGGTCAACATCAAACAGCCCTGACAGCAGGTCACTTTGGTAACTCCTTGTGGGTTACGCTTAGTGTGTCTCAAACGGTCTACAGTCGTGAAGTGATGCTTCGGTGTACCTCAGCGACTCACCTGAACTGTAGATATACTTCAGTATATCGTGTTAGCCTACTTGAGGGCCTCCAGTTCAGGAACATCCTTTGTAATAATTAGATATGTGTTTTCACACTATGCTGTTAACACCCTCGAAGTTCGAACTTGTAAGTGCTAGAAATCCCGCTAGGGAGATTCCTTTCAAGACTCGAGTCCTGAAGATGTGGGTCATTACTTGAATCTTTAATGTAATGCCAACTGTCCCTCAATGGGATTAGGACGGCTGATTCGCCCGACCAAGGTGAATGGAATCAAGACATTCATCAGTAAAACAATCGTAGTGGTCAATTCTTTATGAAAAATCCACAATGATCGATTGGTGTTTATCACTAACCTATTCATGAAGGAACTGATGATTGATCCTTGGAGGAAAGACCGTGCCAATCTCCACATGCTCATACCAACAACATCACACATGAAGTTCTCTCATAATCAAAGGCAACTCAAAAGTCAAAATGATTCTTCTTCAAAGTCAAAGAAACTACAAAGTTTAAAGACTCGAGAACTACACCACAAGTGAAATCAAAGTCAAAAGAAGTGTGAGCATGGTGGAGAAAGACGAGGAGACACCTGATCAACGAAGCTGTCAAATGGCAGACAACAACATACTATCACAACATCCGCAAAAGAACAAGAACAAAGAATACAACGACGTCAAAGTTGATAAAGTCAAAAGAATCAAAGCATCTCTACTCATAAGAAAGAAGAATGCTAGAAGACGTCAAGCAACCAATATTACATCATCACTAACACTTAGGGGGATATTGTTGGAATCACTTGTAACTAGTATTATCAAGTGTTAGTCATTTACTTGTAATAGGGTGCTGAGCCTATGCAAAGGCCCAAAAGGCCAAGGCAAGGGATGCCCTAGTTCCTTGCCTATAAATACTATGTAACCTCTCATTTGAGAGGTGTTGGTTCTTTCATATTAATCATAAACCTTTCTTTATCATTGTGTGTGTTCGATCCAACCGTCCCTCTTTACCTCTTCGTTCTATCATACATCTATACACTTTTGTTCATATTATGGTGAACTAACAGGGTGTCAGTTCATGGGTAAGATTCGGTATTCAGTCAAGAGGAGCGATAATAACCAGCATTTATAGTATTTAACTGGCAAAAGCTTAAATCTTGACAAGTGCATTCTCAGACTGATTAATTAAGATGACTTTTATTGAACATTTTTTGTGTTGGTGGTAGAGGATGGTGGTGGGAGAGGGTGGTGGTGCCAATGTTGACGGTGGTGGTTGTGTGGTGGTAGAGGATGGTGGTGGTGTTGGGTGTGTAGTGGTAGAGGGTGGTGGTGTGATGGTGTGATGGTGGTGAGATTACAATATTTTTAAAAAAACAAAAGAGAGTAATTGTGGGAAGAAGACAAGGGTAAATTAGTCATTTCACATGGCTACTAACCGGAGTTTGTAACGCTCGTTAGCCAAAATCATGAATTTGCAACAACAGTGCTTGTACATGGGCATTGTTCGCAAAAGTCCACACGTTAGGTACATAAATTGCATAATATTTTTTTCAGGGGCATTTTTTGTGAAAATAGTAAACGTTAAGGATATAATTTGCAGTTTATCTTTTATTTTATTCTTTTTTACTTTTTTCATAAATATTTATTTTTTTATTTTAATTTATTTTTATTCATTTTTCTTATCTTAACTTTACCAAAGCAAATCCATATACAGTAAATATGTAATTTATCTAAAAAAAAAAAAAAAAGGTTCACTTTCTAAACCTGCTCGTGTAAAAGGTACGGTGGCTGATGGCTCAAGCCATCACCCTCAGCGCTACACTATGACACGAGACACCACACCAGGCCTTGGCTGGTAGACACTCACGCCACCACCACCAGCCGACGCAGTGAGTATTTCTCTTTTCTTTTTTTTTTTTTCTTTTTTTTTCGTTGCTCGAGCTTTTCTATTTCATCAACATAAATTTTGTTTTTGGTTGTGAGAGACTCATCAAAATAAGAAAAAAATGTTGTTGAGTTGGTGTTGCTGCGTTGAAGGTTGCGTGAAAAAGATGAAGAGGCTGTAGTGTTAAATATTAAACCATGTAATAGTTTTAACTATTAATTTGTTTAAAGGCCCATTCAAAAGTCTCGTTACATCTTTTTAACATTTTGAGAAAAGTAAATTTGACTTGTGTTAGAAAGTATATTGTTTTATTTAAAATTCATAAAAAAAAATGCACGACAATATCAAAAAACTGGTGTTATGTCAGAGGTGTTTTAATGTCATAAACAAAACTGATGTTATGAGCAAAAGGTTTAAGGTATTAAAATGACATTATTTTTCTATGACACCATTCATAACATCATCCTGTACCTAGCACTCTAAATAAGACATCATTCTGTATAATTCTTGATTTTTATAACAAAATCAACAGATCATATAGTTGTAAGTTTTTAAATATAAATATCCGCATAGCAAATTTTAAAATATAAAATCCAGTTAACGTAGAGTACACACAAGTAAACAACTCTGCATCCAGTTGCAGGCTTACGGCGACCAAATTCCAACTTTTCTCATATATTAAATTCACGGATGGATATACATCAAAACAATAAAAACAATATTTGAAAAAGGAAATAATTAAATAAAAAATATATCAAATTAATAATTACTAATAAGATATGATAAAAGATCTTCTTCTTAAAGCAATATAACGACGCCTTCCTTTTTTTATATTTAAAAAAAATCCGTAAAAAAGAAGTCATGGAAAAGTGGATATATTTTGAAAATCAAAACCCCCCTAATAATTAAAAACTATTTACTAACCAATTTATTATTAATATTATTATTGCTATTATTTTCTTAATTAATTAATTTTCCCAAAACCCTAGAAATTGCTTCCTCTTTATAAATTAATTTTCACTTTATTTCTACACATTTTTTCCTCATTATTATCTGTAAGTATATCTTTTATTTTTTCTTTTTAATTTGATTTCCAGTAAATTTTAAAAAATATATATAATTTCTCCGAATATATCGCGTCCATTTGTTTACTGTAATTTTTTAGACATTTTATTTTAACTGGTACCTGAATTTTGATCTTGTAGGGTTTATTTAGGGTTTAATATATGCTTATCTTAAGGTAACCTTAGATATATGTTCTTTCATATATTGCAGGTGATTTGTTGCCTTTTTCCAAAAAAAAAATAACAAATGAACGGATCTGAGTCTGGGCGTATGTTTGAGTTGACACAGGTGCCGTCCCAGTCTCAGGGGACGGCACCTGCTGTCAGCCGCGTGTACACGCCTGGTGTTACCGGAACAGTAACGCCAGGCGGGTACAGTGTTGCTAGTGACGTAATGTCTAGCAGCACTAGTGGTACTGGGAATATTGCTTTTCAGCATGGGATTAATATAAATGAGGGGGGTGGGGGTGGGGGTGAGCCGGTGATGAAAAAGAGGGGGAGGCCCAGAAAGTATGCACCTGACGGGACGATGTCGCCCTCCGCTGTAAGGAGTGTCAAGGTGACACCTGTTAATGTGGGGGCTGCTGGTGGCGTGGTGAATGGAGGGTATGGAGGGGGGGAGCATCAGCAGCAGATGCCACAGGCAGCTGCGCCGCCTATTTCTGTGGCGCCGGTTAGTTCCATTCCGATGGAGGATGGGTTCGCGAAGAAGGCTAGAGGGAGGCCTCCGGGTTCGTCTAATAAGAAGCCGAAAATAAGGGAATCTTTTGGTATGATGAGTTTTCCTTTTGTGTGATGTGTGGCTAATTTTGTAGTGTAACGATGTATTTAGTGTTGTTCGGTATAGGTTATTAGATTTGGTAAATGTGTTTAGTTTGCGTAATTTGTTTTTAGGGGTTGATTTGTACATCGCAAAAAAGGATTCATACAACACTAAAATATCTAACTTTATTATTGTACCCTTGAATACCGGATATATAAAAGGATGAAAGGGTAAAGTTGTAACTTTTAACAGTTTTAGTGGTTTATGGATCATTTTTATTGGCGTACAAATCACCTCCTTTTTTATATTGTATAACCGCAACTCACATTTACAGATGTTACACATTCTTCATTGTGCAACTCATGAGAAGCAATGAAATGTGAACGTTTATGATAAGTTGCAGATTGACAGGTGGAACATTGAACTATTGAGTGTTGCTATTTTGATGACATTAAACGTTGCAATTTTCAGCCTTGTCACTATCAATTGGCTACTTACTAATGTCTTCCATAAGCAATGTTTTTCTTACAAACTTTGACATCCTTGAATGTATGTCATGTTTTCCCATGGTAAATCTGGTGTTTACGGCATGAAGTACTGTTTAATTATGAATTGAGTAAATGACTGTTGAATTTTGGATCAATTTAGATCCATATTTATTGGTCTGTAGGTGTGCCTACAATAATATCATAGTGGAACATGGAATGTTTTTTTTTTGTTAGACTTTTTGTGACTGTTTGGTGGGCTCTGCATCTGATTAGTTCTTATTTGACTTGACTATACGTCTATATGGTATGTCTTTGGACCCCATTTTCTGTTGAATTTTGTTATGATACTATGATACTGAATTGTAGGTTAGATTCTTGTTAGTTAAATACTTGAAGTTGCGATGTAAATGATAGGAATACGTATATTTACTCAAACTAAGGATCTGGTGCACGTTGGACCTAAACGTTTTTTTACCCATGGATAATTTGCGAGTGGATGCTATCGAAGTTTGTAGCAATGGATTAGTGTATGGCTGTATGCACATATAGAATTATGGTGACATTAAAATAGTTGTGGTTTTTTTTGTAACTTCATTTGTTCTTGCTTACATAGTATATTCCAAATTGCATGTGATCCGAAACTTGTGTTTGTTACTCGCACTGTCATTGTTGGGTTTAGAAATTTGGTGTCTTGTCTTGCTTATTTTGATAATTTGGTGTGACTTATGTTGCTATCGGCATTTATGTATGCAGGCGCAAATCATCGATGTACTTAGTAAACTTTTATTAGGCACTGCAATTTGTAATCATTCGTCTTATTATCATGGTAAATCTTGTGTTGTAGGATCAGGAGGGTTTGGTTTCACTCCACATATCATCGTGGTGCAGCCTGGAGAGGTTACTTTCATACTCATTTTTATATTCTTGCTTTTAATTGTATTCAACTTAAAGATGTCATCATGTTAATCTTCTTTAACTGCAATTAAAGCCGGTATAAGTATACCAAGTGTGAAGTAACTAGTGTTATATGTTAAAGGAAAAATGGGCAAATTCTGAAAAAAGGAGTAAATTGTTCAAAAACTGATCTATCTTTGCTTACCATTTCAATTTAATTTAATCTTTTATGTCTTTCCGGTAATCTTTTGTTTTAAAGATAATCTGTACTTTACATCCTTGTGGCCATTTTTTTCTTCTTCCCGGTAATATTTTGTCTTAATACATAAAGATTAATCTATATTTGAACTTTTAAGCCATGTTTACCTGAGTATGTACTACCTCCATCTCAAAATAAATGCAACTTACCATTGGGATGTCCCAAAATAGATGCGACAATTTTCTTTTAGGTAAGATTTCAATTGATATAGGCATATTGCCCGTCAATAATTATAATAGGGTATCGGTACCTTTTGTTTCATTTCGAAAGGCTAATATTCACTCATGAGATTATAGGCCTAACTACCAAGACAAAGTTTTACGTGTATTTATTTACACACGCACATATCAAGTCAAACTTTCACAGATTATGCTCGTTCGGATCTGAATGTCTATTATGAGTATGCTTTAGCAACAACAAACAACAACAACAAACCCAATCCCGCCGAGGCAGGGTATGGGGGAGGTAAAATGTAGACGGATCCTACCCCTACCCCAGGATATATGAGTATGCTTTAGCATGATAATTAAATACCATTACCGAGACATTAATCGCTAATGTGACTAATCAGTTCTTTGCAGTGTAAATTTCCTTCTATACTCAGGAGCAAATTTTGTGAAATTTTCAGGATGTGCTAAATAAGATTATGTCATTCTCTCAAAATGGACCAAGGGCAGTATGCATCATGTCCGGCATTGGTGTCATAACTAATGTAACACTTCGTCAAGCAGCAACTTCTGGTGGAACTGCAACTTATGAGGTTTGTCTAATTTTCATTATAGCGATTTAACACAGATGGATCTACGTAAAGAAACGGTTGCTAATACCAATAACTGTCTGTGGTCATAATCTGTGGAAGTAGATTAATAATATATTAATATTAGTGATAAGTTACATATTGTGTAGATAACATCATCAACATTTCTTGCCTAACTATTGAAATTAGGCGAGAGTTAATAATGATCAGATATGCATCCAAATATATCAGATACTTTATTGACTTATTGCTTCTAACTATAATGGAATGTATTGCTAATCACATATACATATATATTATATACAGTAAATTTCAGATACTTTACATCTGACAATATCCATGCAGGGGCGTTTTGACATATTGGCTCTCTCGGGTTCATTTGTGCTATCGGAGGCATATGGCCAGCGCACGAGGACAGGTGGACTTAGTATCACGTTATCTGGACCAGATGGTCGGGTTTTTGGTGGTGTTGTAGCTGGACTTTTAGTTGCTGCGTCTCCTGTTCAGGTTTTCCCTAATTTTCTTAATCTTTTCTGAGTCATATTCTCGTTTGTTATCTGCAATTCTAGCTACAAATTTACAAGTTTTTTTTGCTTCATGTTACCTGCAACAAGTTAGTTCTGATTATCTGATATTTACAGGGCTCGTTTTACATGTTAATACTAAATATTTTCAGATTTTACCAAATTTTCAAATAGTTGATTGTTTTCTCAAACCAATGTCATCAACAAAAGCACCTCCAGACACCATCTCTTGCAGCCAAATTTTTTTACAACTTGTAATATTAATTCTACTTCACATGATCACTTTTGAAACGCTATGGTAAACACCCCCTAAGACACGTATTCTTGTCACACGATACAACGGTTTAATGTATCGGTCAAGCGATTAATATACCTTTTTCTTCCTATTACTAACAAAGGTTTGTGGTGCAGGTTATAGTAGGTAGTTTCCTTCCTGAAAACTCTAAAGAACCAATGGCCGCTAACCACGTCGAACCATTGAATGCTACGCCAAGGGTCACACAAGCAAACCACATCACAGGACCAAGCAGCTCGCAGTCTCATGGGACCATAAGCGAGTCATCAGGTGGGGCTGGGAGTCCAATGAACAGAGGTAACGACAGTAGCCCTCATGGCATGGCAAGCATGCCATGGAAGTGATCTTTTTCAGCTTCAAGTATTTATGGACTAGCCGGTTGAGGGTATAGTTGTAATTTAGTGTAGCATTTTGTGTAACTTCGTAGTTGAGTTGCATAAGACATCCCATGCAGATATTTTCCAGCAGCGGCTTGTATTTTGCTGGAGATGGTCTTTTTTCCAGGGTAGAATGGTCAAATCCAATGCTGTAGATGAATATTAAAGTGGGGCGTACGAGTCACTGTAGCATTGCATAATTGGATTTGATCATAACCCTGAGTTGATTATGTAATGATGTTAAACCAACCCATGTTTGCCGTCATTGTGTCATGCATTAGCAATTGGAGTCTAATTATATGCATCAAGGGGAATATTATTTTTAGAATCTTGAATATTTAATTTTTAGTTGTTGTGTCTATTAATTTGGTATCTATTGTTAGGAAGCGTCTTGGTGATTAGCACTACGGATCTGATTCCTGGTTGTTGAGCCAAATATATCAAAGATCTGATTAACTGAAGATTGTTAAGCTTTAAATTAGTTACCATCCAATCATCCATCATTAGGATCTCAATATTTTTTGCATTTGCTATTATCATCATTTTTTCCTCTAATATTTTTTTTTAGGAAAATGACTCTGCACAAAAGTGTTAACAAAAGATATATTAGAGGTGGGCAGGTGACAAAATATGTGAGTCGGGTCACAGGTCTAAATGATATTGAGTCTAAACATGTCCACTGAAATGTGGAAAAATCAATATATGAACAAATTCTGGGTTGGAAGTGAAATATTTGAATAAAAGTTTTCGCCTTCTTGTAAAGAAATTAATAGAGGAGAATGTTCAAAATTCTAGAAGTATATATATGGTAATGATGTTTTCACCTTTTTTGTTATATAAACAACCAATTGTATAAGCAAACCCTTTGTATTAAAGTCGTGAAGAAAAATGAAAATGACAGATCAAAAGAATGTTGATGATTTTGAGGTTGGGTTTTTTTTATATACGTACCGATTGAATTATCTCAATAAGTATGTGTTCGATTTTGAATTATCTCAATAAGTATGTGTTCGATTTTGAATTATCTCAATACGTACCGCTTATTAGAGTTGAATTATCGCATGTTACAAACGTTTGCAATTACATTTTGATCTTTTCACGTTCTATTTTGAATGTTAAATGAAACACTTGCCACAATATTGCATATCGTTACTTGTCAGCCGCTAGGAACCGCTGCCGTCATGCGCGGATACTCGCCTAGTATATATATATATATCTATACTACATTATAAAGCATTTGGGACTTCCTATAAAAGGAAGTCTTAAAATTTTAAGACTAAAAACATTACTATAAAAGGAAATTATAAAATTAATGTAAAATTTGAAAATTTAAATCTCATTTAAACCATATAGTAACCCCCTCCAATAATGATATATTTTAATTGCATTAAAAAAAAAAAAAAAAAAAAAAAAAAAAACATTAGTTAAAGCTGATACAGATTTGAGAAGACTCCATGAAACCAAAAAAAACAATGTAATTTGATGGTTGTTGATTTCTAGTACTCTAGTACATATACTGATCTATGAATTAACCGTGTTTCTAATGCATACTTCTAGCCCTTTCAATCATACTCAGGCCCATAGAAGCTCAGGCTGCTTGCAGACATAGAGCTAACCTATCTAAACTACATGCATGTCATGAGCTGATTCAAGACGCTAGCCCTTTAATAGCTATTGACCAGCAAAACTTGTGGATCCAATCACCGCTTCTTAGCTGCTCAAAAGAATAACAAAATAAAATGTTAACAGTTGATGGGAAAATAAAGTAACCACAAGAAAATAGCAACAGTTCAAAGCATCTAACCAACTGACTTCATGGATGCTACTCATGTTTCTGTTTGTTGGTATATGGTTGCTACGGGTCTGGATTCTCGTCTTTGAAGAGACCATTGCGCATAAAAACTTTCAATGGTTCAGGTTTTACATCCACTTTTTGGGGGGTATTAGCCTCATCCCGTTGTATATTTTAAAACCATTACGGTTGCCTGAACAATAAAAGGTACCTTTTGTCAAAACAAACAATATAATTTACAAAAAAATAATAATAAAATAAATAAATAATACAAACCTGAAACAGACTCTTTTACGATCTTTGCTGCTCCCTCGCATACTGATATTAGGAATCAGGTTAAGAGGAATTGTAGCTCGAAATATTACAATCATTATCACCAAAGCCTCA
>BPTQ01000008.1:211936570-211973770 GCA_019973895.1 Chrysanthemum seticuspe | reverse complement strand
TTAGAGCTGGTACATCGTTTGTACCATCTCCTGTGACTGCAACCACGTTACCTTTCTTTTTCAAGAACTGAACCATTAGTAGCTTGTCAAAGGGAGATGATCTTGCCATCACTTTGATAATGTCAACCTTTTCCATTATCTCCTCATCTGTGTAATTACGAAATACCTCACCTTCAATAACTTCCTCTTTGCTTACCTGTTGACCAGCTTCAAGTATCCCACATTTTGTGGCCATGGCTTTTGCTGTGAAAACGTTTACTCCGATTATCATCTTAATCCCCACACCAGTTGACCTGCAAGCGTCAATAGCTTCCTTTGCCCATATAGTCTGCAAGAGGTTAACTTGAGTTCCTTTGGTGACTAAATTAAATAGCCACCATTTTATCGAGAGCATCCGAAGTTGATTTTGCAGTACGGGCTGCTCTGATTTTATACATAGGTTTGGAAGCTTCGATCTACGAGCCTAATGGTTATATTGAGATGGTACATTTTTTATCGCCATTTATGCATTTTCCTCTTATTGATGGATACCATTATGATAATTTAGTATAAAGCTATGTTGGAGCAAGATAAAAGGTATGCTTGAACTGAAGCTGCTAAGTGTTTTAATCTAACCTAGGGATGAGTTTAACATTCACATGTAAGAAAGGATTATTATATGATTAACTTAAACAATGAGATGATACAGTGGTTGGTTAGGTAAAAAGGTAAGGGTTAAGTTGATATTTTACACATTAAAACTGGCTGGTATGGGTTAAACCTGAAACGAATAGTGTCCAATGATATAAATTATGAGCATACAATCAGTGTGTCAAATCTTATAAAAGTAAAGATTCTTTAATTACTAATGTACAAATATGAAGACTATGAAGACCCCTGATCAGTTTGATATAAATATTCCGATTTCAGCCAGCAGCGAGAAGCCAAGTTCACTGTTTGTTTGTTTTCTTGCTATGAGTAGAAGCCACAAACTCATGTCACTATTTCACAGGGCGAAGAATCTTGTCCCGGATATATTTTCAATTCTAACAGTTGCAACAGCTTCCGAAGCCATCGTTTCTTGTGTTCTTAAATTCATTGAGAACCTTCTTAATCTAGACATTGACACGGAAAGTGGGGCCACTGATGTGAAGGAAATTCTGCATCCTAACATTGATTCACTTATCTACAGCTTGCATCACCTTTTCACGTGCAAAAGCACCAACAGGTATTTAGATTTTGTATTTGGTTATACGTACGAGTTTTAAGATTTAAAAGAGGGTTGGGTAACAAGTCACTTTTGGTATGTGCTGAAACGAGTGGAACATTTGATCGTCCAAAGTTCGTAAATTATTAAAAGGTGTCAAGTATGGTTTACCTATATTATATTATTTCGTAACTTATTGAATTTGTAGGAAATCACTCAACTTGTTTGGAGGAAGAGAGCTTAACATTTTCAAATTATTACCTAAGTATATCGAAGATCCTTCAATCGGGATAAAATTCGTTCACATTTTGCTTCCAACTCTAACCAACAAACCTCATGATTGGGGTAAGTATATTATCTTACTAACAACATTGTAATTAACTCTCTATTTAACCCTATAATTAATTATTTTAACCGATCATTTTTCACCCAGCTTCATGCGCAGACATTTTGTATGTCATTCAGAAGATGATACCGATGTTAGGAAACAAAGGCAGTTCAAGAATCTTGAATACTATTTCTCCTCTTCTCGCTCATGCTCCCTCAGTGACCCGTTTGGCTATTTGTGATGTTGTTGATGCCCTTGCTGGAAGTGATCCTTCTCTGGCCCACGTGGCAAAAATTCTTCGAGAATTTAATGCTACATCTGCTACGGAAATGGATGCTCTTGATTATGATGTCATAAGCGGTGCTTACCAGAAAATCAGTATTGAATTCTTCTGCACTGTTCGAGAGGAGTATGCATTAATTATCCTGTCACATTGTGTACATGATATGTCATCTCATGACTTGATTTTGAGGGATAGTGCCCTTGGGGTCTTGCGTACGTTTATCGAATTTTGTAAAAAGGTCATTTCTGGTGAAATGGTACCCATGTTTGAGTGTTGGTCTAATGCACGCATCCGGAACACAGTAAATAACTTCATATTGAAGTATATGGGGGATGCTATGAACAAAGAAACCTCTGTTAGAAAGGTGAAGGAGTAGATTTATCTTTCTAAATGCCTCACTGGGTTTTTATTGTTTTTTCATGATTCATTATTATTTTTTAAAATTAAATTACAGGTGTGGATGGATTTGCTACTAACGATGGCGAACGAGCTTCCTAATGTGTCTAATCTTGAATCGTATCTTGCCCTGCATCAACGTGATCCGGAGCACGACTTCTTTAACAATATTGTTCACGTACTGGTTAGCAGGATGTATGATCTATTTGGCTGAAAATCAGTTTGTAGTTTGAGGCTTAAACGATCAAGCAATGCAACAGGTTGAAAATAACAAAGTTTTATTTTTATTTTGATTTAATAAATACAGAAGCATATGAGAGCAAGGGCATTGTCGGACTTCTGCAAAGTTTCTACCCCTTTGTCAGAGGTACCAATTTTCTTTTTTGTTACTTTAGAGGTTTCAATTTCGACCCATTAACGTGTGAATTGATTGATCTGGGACTCTGGGCTATGTTTTATTTCTCACATGACAAATAGGCCTAATTAAAAAAACGAAACAGATCAAATAGGTCGGAAGTGGTATAAAGTATATATAATCCATAAAACCTTAAAATATGATCATATTAGTCTGAGGTGATTTTTATGAAAGGAAATGTGGATAAAATGTTTTGGGTCAGCGCAACTCGTTTTTACCCCCACAAAATACCTTGTTTAACTGTCACCCGACCCGCCCATTCCACCAATTTTCTCATCTCTAATAGTTACATTCCTACAATTTGCTGCCTTTCTCTTAACTCTGCTGTTACAAATATCGTCTAGGTTGTTACAAGTAAAGTGATGCTTCCGCTTTCATTCAGCAAGTTTCTTGAAGTAAATGATAACAAAGGAGAGCATCTTAGAAATGCTTGCATTGAAGCCCTCGCATTTATTTCTGCTTCTATGGGATGGAAACAATACTATGCACTCCTGAACAGATGCTTCAAAGAGCTCAAACTTAGACCCGACAGACAAAAACTCTTTTTGCGACTCATTTGTTCTATTCTTGACAAATTCCATTTTTCAGAAGTAGAAACCGCAAGTCAGTTGTGTTGGTCAAATGTACGCAAGGAGACAAATATTCCGACATACAAACTTCTCTTCACAAAAGCATCCTACCAAAAGTCCAAAACTTGTTGACTTTGGATACCGATAATGTGAACGTTAACGTGAGTCTTGTTGCACTCAAGTTATTGAAGCAACTTCCGGGTGACATTTTGGAGCTTCAACTTCCGACTATTATTCACCGTATTTCAAACTTTTTAAGAAATCGTTTAGATAGTGTTCGTGTTGAAGCACGATTAGCTCTTGCTGCTTGTTTGAAAGAATTAGGAGTTGAGTATCTTCAAGTCATTCTCAAAGTGTTGAGATCGACTTTAAAAAGAGGATTCGAGCTGCATGTTCTTGGATATACACTCAATTTCATTTTATCCAAGTGTTTATCGGTTCCCGAGAGTGGGAAATTGGATTTTTGTTTCGAGGAACTTCTTTCTGTGGCTGAAAATGATATTCTTGGTGAGGTTTCGGAAGAGAAAGATGTTGATAAGATTGCTTCAAAAATGAAGGAAACAAGAAAAAAGAAATCGTACGAGACTCTTAAGTTAATAGTTGAAAACGTTACGATACAAACTCAAGCGAAGAAGCTAATTTCACCGATCAAAAAGAATCTTCAGAAGCAGTTGACCCCAAAATTGAAGTCAAAATTAGATGCTATGCTGCAGCATATAGCTTCTGGTATTGATTCAAACCCGACCGCAAACCCGAGCGATATTTTCAATTTTGTTTATCAAGTTATTAAAGAGAATGCGGAGGGTTCATATATGATAACGGTATTTGTTCTCAGGATTTTGCATAAGCAAATCAAGAAAGTGAATAACCTAAAAAAAGACCCACAAATATTGGGATTGTTGGATCCTTTTGTTAAATTTCTATGCGATGGTTTGAGCTCCAAGTATGAAGATATAACATCTTCATCTCTTATGTGTCTTTCACTTCTTGTGAAGTTTCGGTTACCGTCACTCGATTCACAAGCTGATGTTATAAGAAGTCAACTTTTTGCTATCTTACATGGTTCTGTTAATGCCAGCAGTCCATTGGCTGAATCTTGTATTCGGATGCTAACTGTACTTCTGAAAAGCACAAGTATGAAACTTTCAAATGAGCAGGCACATATGCTTCTTCAGTTTCCGATTTTTGTTGATCTTAAAAGAAAGCCATCATCTATCGCACTTTCTTTATTGAGGGAGATTGTGGAGTGTAAGGTTAATGTTCCCGAGATATTTGATCTTGCTAATCAAGTTGCAGAGTTAATGGTAACAAGTACCAATGACCAGATACGCGAGAAATGCGGTCACATATTTCTAGAGTTTTTGCTCCATTATGGCCTTAAAAGAAAGCGCAGGCAACAACATTTCGATTTCTTGGTTGCAAATCTTAGGTAACTTTAAGTTCCTGATAATATTTTTGGTACGTGTAACGTTGAATTAGTTTATAATTTAAAATATAAACTTTTTTATCTGGTTGTAGTTATGAGAATTCGACTGGGAGAGAAGATGTGCTTGAATTGCTCCATAAAATTATTAAGAAGTTTCAGCCACCTATTGTAAATGAGCTTTCAAACACTCTTTTTGTGCAACTGGTTCTCTGTTTGGCAAATGATACGGAGCAGCAGGTTCGATCTATGGCTGGTACTGCTATAAAGATTTTGGCTGACCATGTTGACTCACAAAGTCGACGTTCTATTTTAACAAACACTTATTATACATGTTTTACTAAGTTTATTAAACACACCATGTCCCAACCTTAATAGAGTAAAATTATAACACATGTCCGTTACCAAATTCAGGTTAGCCGATCAAAGTTTCTCTTAAAAATGAAAGAATATGGGAAATATAATACGTAACATGGAATGGTAGTTATTGCATGCATCAATAAAGAATCCACATCTGCTACATTTATCATGATCACTTCCCACTCCACCTCCAGAGACTCCTTTCTCAAGTGGCCTTCCACTTGGAGCCACTGAAGCCGGTTTACATTTAAAGGACCATGATGTGTGAACTTGCATGATATTAATGGTCATTTTATGGGTAGACATAGAGCATTTACTATCTACTTGAAGAACCTCGACAAGTACAAGGTATTCCACCCGTTTCATTTAACTTTTAATTACTTTTTAGTATATAATTGTTCAACTAAATCCAAAAAATAAAAACCAAAAATTAAACTACTTACATGCTTTTAGCCGTTTTACGGATTATGGTAACATCAATTATAGATCTTAACCGTTTCATTTAATTTTTAATTACTTTTTAGTATATATTTGTTCTACTAAATCCTAAAAATAAAAACCACAAGTCATACCCGTCCATCGGACGGGTTTTGGCACTAGTATATATATATATATATATATATATATATATATATATATATATATATATATATATATATATATATATATATATATATATATATATATATATATATATATATAGTTAGGATCAAATAAGAAGATTACTTAAAATAAGAAGAAATAAGAAGAACTATAACCGCAAATCCGAGATGCACCAACTTAAATTAGATGCATCCCTATAATCTTAGATGCATTATAACGCACCATAGTGTATTTTCTAGCTTTTAATCAGATGCATATACATATATTAGATGCATTTCATGATTTCTCTTATTTTTTGTTCCTCTGCACCTGCCAAAATCATGAAAATCAATTTGCACCATCTATACATCAAATTAACTTTCGAAATTCAAGATGTTGCATCTATATGATAATAATGCATCTAATGCAAGTCGTTGCGTATCAAATGCGTGGTTTTGGTCACTTCTCACCACTTCTTATTTTAATTTACTTCTCAGTGGATCCCTACTATATATATATATATATATATATATATATATATATATATATATATATATATATATATATATATATATATATATAGGGGAGGGTTAATGTGAGATCAAACTTAAAGTTGTAAAAATAAGATCAAGTCTAAAAAAACCACTAAAACGTTTAAAAATAATAATTTTAGCAATAATACACAAAAATATAATATTTTAATACAAATTAACATTTTAGAAACTAATAACCAAATGATACATGAGTTTGAATTAATGATACACCTGATACACATTACACTAATAAATATTCCAAAACCTGATACACATACAAAAACCTGATACACATTACACTTCTAATCAAAGTGTATCACCTAGGTTTCGTAAATTTTAAAAAGAAATCTATCAAAACTTTAACATTTTTAGTTGTAGCTAATAAAAAAATTATTTTTGTTATAAGGAGAGTGTCACTTGTCAAATTTTAGATTGATCTCATTTTAACAACTTTAAGTTTGATCTTATTTGATCTAGATTCTATATATATATATATATATATATATATATATATATATATATATATATATATATATATATATATATATATATATATATATATATATATATATATATATATATGACATATTTACACTCAGTTCTCGAGTTACAATTTGATAGGAAGGGAAATGGAAAGAATTTTGTGTCCTTGAGTTTTTTTAAAGAAAGGAAAGGAAAAAAGAAAGGAAAAGGGGAGGAACTTTTATTTATAAAATCTTCCGGCTAAAAAAGGTAGGAAAGTGAAAGTTATGTTGTGTAAAGACTAATATACCATTTTTAAAAGATTTTACATCAACAACTAAAGGGCATATATGTAATTTAAACAAGTTGTTTTCTTTTTCCTCCCACTCAAGAACATGATTACTTTTATTTTCCTTTCCTCTTTCCTCTATCTCAAAAATATATCAACTAACAATTCCTTTTCCCTTTCTTTTCCCTTTCCTATTCTTTTCCATTTCCCTTCACTCAAAACTCGAGAACTGAGCGTTAAGGTTTAGAAATGATATACATACAATTATAAGTTTATGTTGGATATATATGCATTTTTGAGCTTTTAGGAGGATATATATGCAATTATAAGTTTAAAATGGACACATACGCAATTTTGAGCTTTTGTAGAGATATATATGCAATTCACCTAACTAGGTAAGTTGGATATATACCCTTTTACACCGATGCACACATATTTATCACCTATTTATAATTTTATTTAATAGCCTACTACACCTTCAACATCACAAATCAGCCATATCGCTTCGCATGCACCTTCATTTTTCACGCGTCTTCACCGCCTACTCATTCCGATCATGATGACACCCCTTTCGTCCGTTTTCATGCACACCGGAATCTGACTGGAACGAAGTCGGAGATGCTACGATTAAGTTGTGAAGTCAAAGTCACGTGCTAATGAAACGGAACACGTTCACACCCAACGATTTCTTGTCTGCGACATCTTGCGAAGAGATTATGAATATCTCCCATATGTTTGATCCGACCATCTTCAATTAATGAATAGTGAGTTATGGCAGTGTTTAAGGCATGATGTTTCGGGAACGTGGTAATCAACTAAAAATGGAAATTAATGGAATTTTTCTCCAAATAAACGTACCCTACATTTTTTACAAAATGTCTTGTATAAAACAAAAAGAGATAAAAATTGCGTTCAATCAATTTTTCAACTAAATAGACAATTTGTATTTTCTAGTTTAACAAAGGAAATTACGAAACATGATTTTGATGTCTTTCGTGTTTCCCGTGTAATCTAAGACCCTCCCTTTTTTCACACTACATAAAACAATATCAATTGAACACGTTTTTCATATTTTATGAAGAATTAAATCCTCTCTCTTTTTTTTCTACGAAACCAAAAATAAAACGAATTGAAGAAAATCGTCTAACTAAACGCACCATAAATATTACACGCTATTTGTCGCCAAACATAGCTACTTCACAACTTAGGGCACCTCCAATGCACCACTTTGAGGCGTATAATAGAAAAAGATTGGCGACTTGGAAAATGTTTAATGCATTGTAAAATGCCATGTTTGTTGACGCATAATAGTCGCCCGTCTCTGCTTCAACTTCTTCCTACATAATTTTGTTGGCTCTTTAGAAAAGCATTATTTGATATTATCACTGATAATTTAATCGTTTTACATAGATTATATTTTATATCTTATACAAATATTTTTAATTAAAATAAATGCTATGAATATAACAACAAATGTTTTCTTTCTTCCAAGCCGTAACTTTTACAATTTTGTGTAACAATCTTTGTTGTATAAAGATAAAAGTTATAAATGAATATACATATAATGATGATGTAAAAAATGTTAAAATATGTAAAGTTCAATGTATTATAAATATTTTATTAAAAAATAAAATAGTGATGTGTCAATATTGTGACACTTATTAAGCCTATGAAATTATAATGCATCAAAGATGCTCAACTAAACAAACCTTCAATACAACAACAACAACAACGATACCTAATCCCGCATAAACAGAGCATGAAGGAGAAAGAATATAGACATATTATACCCCTATCTTTTGGGTAAATCCGATGGTAAAAACACTGCTTTCAGAAAGACCCTCGACAAAGTGAATGTATGAATGTGCAAATAAAATGCAAAAAAACATAGCAGATGAAGATAAAAAAGCATAAGACACATGACAAGAGAAGCAACGAAAAAATAATAAAAAATAAAAAATACAAAGAGACAAATAGGCATACAATACATGGCAAAGAAGAAAAAATAATCAAAAAAGAACAATACAATAAGAGACATATAGGCATACAACGCATGACAACTACAAAGTAAAAAGAGCAAGAGCTTGAGGAAACCCACAAAAGCACAAAGAAACCACAAGAAGAAAAAAGGTAAAAAGGCATACATAAACAAGCAAGCAAAGGAAGCAAACAAACGAGCAAAAGCACACACGGAAACATGACAAAAATAAAAAGACCAACGAGCGCCACAAATATTGAAAAGGCACAAAGCAAAAGACACCCTATCTAAAGCGAAGGCAAATGCCAAAAAGAAAACGAGGAGCTACTACAGCGCACCTATAAAGCAAAAGGGGAACTAACTAAACAGCTTTATAGCTACCATCTAACCTCCTAATCTAACTCTAGCCCTCCACTCGTTCCTATCAGAGGTCATGTCCTCGGACAAGAAAAGTTCCTTTATGTCAAGCTTCAGTCTTTCCTCCTACCTAAACTTCGGTCAACCCCTTTTCCTCAAGCTGTCGACTACCAGAGCTTCCACTTTTCTAACTGATGCAGACTGTGGTCTTCTCCTGACATATCCGAACCACCTCAAACGTCCTTCCCTCATCTTGCTGATGATAGTTTCAACTTCAACCTCCGCTCTATAAACTCCATTCGAAATCATGTCCAACATCGTTTTATCACAAGTCCATCTTAGCATTCTCAATTCCATCACTTCCTCTTTATTTGCTTAAACTTTTATAATTGACCAACACTCAAACTCATACAACATGGCTGATCTAATTGTCACTTTATAGAATTTACCCTAGCTAAGGAGGGACTTTTTTGTTAAAAAAAAAAACCTTGAATAAACTTGACATATAGAATTTACAGCTTACAACTTACAACTTACAGCATACAACTAGTTTTGCCAAACATACCCTAAAATAGTTTGAGAGTAAGGATCAAACGAGAAATAAAATTATAATGAGAAGGATGAGAAGAAACCACAACCATACATTTTAGATGCACCTACAAAAGTAAATGCATTTCTCCTTAAATTTCTTTATTTATTTAAAATGTGTGACCCCAAAATATTTGTCACTCTTCTCATTTTATTTTCACTTTAAATATTATCATTCCGCTGGTTGAAAAGAAGGCAAATCACAAGAAACCATAAAGTGGTAAAAACATCACGCACTTTGACGTGTCAAATCATCTCATCGACTTGACTCGTGTAACATTCGTGTCACACTCTAATAATCATAAAATTATTTCAAATCACAAACACACAACTCACTGCCGGCCACTTGTTCGACCAAATGCTTGAGACAAATTTTCATTAGCACCCCTCCCTCTTCTTCAAAGCTCAACCTGGTATAATTTTTATGTTTTCAAACTTTCTGTGGTACATTACATTTTTTTTTTTTTGTTGTTGCTACAATTAGGCCTTGATAGTTTTAGGGGTAATGATTATTGCTTAATTTCAAGATTCTATACCACCCGGCTTTGAAGCGGCTACGCCAACCTCCTGAAGGTGGACTTTCCCCGGTTTGGGCTTGAGTCTGGGTGACGGTGGACTCAAACCTCGTGGATTAGTCTGCTAAATGGTCGGAAACCATGGTTACCAAAAAATCAGCTAATAAACGGGGGAAAATGGGCGAGGTTTTTCCTGTTTAGGTTACCCAATGTGGGTGAGTCTATTTCCCATGACCGTCTCTAACCTTGCCCACTTCTTAAGATGGGCACCTACTGAGACCTCCTGTGAGGACATTGTGCATAAGTGAGAAAGCTAAGGGACCATTTCCGACATTTACCCTAGCCACCCGCAAGCCGTGTACTTAGTGAGGTTTGAACCTGACGAGGGTGTGTGACCATTAGGCCATCTTGGTGGTGGTTAGTGAGAAAGCTAATGTAGTTGGTAAATACAAAATATACTTCAATTTGTTGGAAATTGTATTGACTAGGAATTATTGTGACCGGCTCGGATATTGGGATCACTAGCCGGAGTGGACTTTTATATGGTTAAGTATATGCAGTAATTTGAGGGTCATTGTAGGCTTGTGGCTAGCTTTATGGTTATAAGCTGATGGGTTGCCTTTATTTGAAGAGTTGAATTATTTGCGTGAGAACTAATCTGTGTCTTAGATTATAGGATGTGGAAGTACTAAAATTTCACGTGGTTTTGTGCTTTTTAGACGAGTGATTACCTAAAAAACATAAATGTAGCATTAACCAGTCACTCATTTGGCAATAAGTTTCGAACTTGACAAAAGTTTTGAGTGCTGGATTACTTATCTGGTATGCTGGAATGATAATGTGCTTTGGTTGACACTGTGCCACATTATAGTTTTATTGCTACATATCACCATGGATCTACTATTGATCAGATGAATAGTAACTTATTTATTGATTCAGAATATCTGAGACTTACGATTTTTTAAATTATTATATATATTTTTTTTGCTGTCTTTCATTGTAAGTTATGGTCAAATGTTCATATGCATACTTTATGATTACGTAAAATATGGCTAAGTTTGACCGCAACCTAAGTTTACTATCATTTTATGACATGTGTACCTCTCAGAAGGACCCGAGACAGATTGTATCAACCACTCGTCTGAAGAACCCTATCATAAATTAAATTGTTGAGAAAATGGTTTTGAAGAACTCAGACGAGATGGTGATAGCGAGAGATTCAAATGAAAATGGGAATTCATCTACTGTTATGGAAGAAAATTTGAATAAGAATCAGTTGACTGATGGTACCTCATACGGACCTTTTGTGATGCCCGTTATATCGATTCCTAAAGTGGAGGAACAAAACTCAAAGGCGTCTATTGTCTTGTCTGGAACTGCTAGAAAGGGTGAAGTGGGACCAGCCGTTGGTGCTGTTGACATTGGCATTAGCAAAAGTGCATATTTTTTTCAAGTTGCTCTACCAGGTGTCAAGAAGGATCCTGGTGTGCTATCTAACTTTTTTATATGTCGCGTTTTAAGTGTTTTGTTTGTTTGTGATTTAATTTGGGGTTAAAAGTACGGGTGACAATTCAGGTCAGAATCATGTTCGGGTTGGCAGTTTGGCATCACCCATTCCAAACACGACACGTGTACTTAACCGTGTCGACAATCCAACCTTAACTCGGACACGTTTAGCCAAGTAATCTGGACACAACCCGACTCATCTATCTAAACGGATTTGAAAGAGTCGTAAACGGGTTAGCAGGTTGAAATTTTTGAATATGTATATGATTTTATTATATTTTTTAAACGGGTAGACGGGTTAGGAACGCTGGAACGGCGTTGTCAGGTCAACCCGAACATGACTTGTTATTGAATGGGTTGGCCGGGTTACGGTTATACCACCGAGCCGTTTATCTAAACGGTTTTAAAAGGGTTCTAAAGGTTGAAACTATAAAATATGTATATTATTTGTTTTTAATATCAAAAATGGGTTGACGGTTTGGGAACGTATTGGTCAGGTCAACCTGAACATGACTCATTTATTGAATAACCCTAACCTAGTGTCTTCGTGTTGGGAATCTTCGCTCGTATATAGAAATAAGTAAATTTTTATTTTGCAGGTCAGTTTAGCTGCGAGATCGAACAGAATGGGATAGTTCATGTGCGAGGTGAGACATCAACAGGTGGAAAAACCGTTACAAGACATTCTCGAGTTTTTGAAATGAAATTTCAACAACAATCGCCACCTGGACCGTTCACTCTCTCATTCAGTCTTCCAGGACCAGTTGATCCAAGGCTGTTCTATCCTAACTTTAGATCAGATGGTATATTTGAAGCCATTGTCATGAAATCCGAGTAATTACTTGTGCCCAAGTTACATGCGTTCATCTATAAGGTTTACCATCTCTTTTTCCCCTTTATAATTGAGTGCTTGTATTGTATAGGGATGAAGATGCTGTTGAGTAGTTAGTGGTTTAGATGTGTTTGTTTGCTGTTCGAGACTTTGATTGTAGTCGTAGTTAATGTTATAAGTCATCCTGATTAGGAAGATTTTGGCTTGTGGTTGTTAGTCTCCTTATTCCGTTTACTATGATTTTGGTACACTATTGTTGGTTTTCTTGTCGTTCTTCCTTCCACAAGAGTCTGTCTCTGGAAGGTATGCTCGGTTTCTATCTTTTGGCGACTGGAGGTTTTTCTAGTCATTGGACTTGTTTCTAATCGAATTCCTGAAGCAGAAGCTTGAAATGTTGCAGTTCAACATAGTTACATTTTGAAGTCATCATTAATGTATGGATTCACGTTAATACCAAGTGACCTGACCATAATCTAAATCTTTTTTGCTTTTTTGTCATGAAATAATAATTAACTGCAATGAGAACAAATTCATATTGTCAATAATTTGACCATATGGAAGCACATAAACAAACAATGAACCATAAGTCCATAACAATGACAACTTAGAAAATATTGTTAGAATCAACCTCTTACGTAGCATATGCTAAGGATATATTTAATCACTACGAAACTACTTAGCAATTTCCATCGACATATTTAAAGTATTTTTGTCAATTTTTGGTTTTTACCAGTTTAAATTATGACGTTGGATATCTTACTGGCCTCTGTTTCTTATAAATTGTTGTGTTCGAATCAAGAAAAGTAACTCGAAAATGGCGTTAAAAGTTTTATCCGCGCTTGATGTTGCGAGGACACAATATTACCACTTTAAAGCGATCATAATCGCAGATATGGGTTTATTTACTGATAGTTACGATTTATTTTGTATCCCTCCAATCATGAGAATGATCGGAAGGATATATTACCCTGAGATACATCGAGAAGTGGACCAGAAAAGATGGTTCGAGGTTCCCACCCTCATTGCATCCTCGATGATCGGGGTTGCATTAATGGGGACTGTGATTGGTCAACTAGTTTTTGGTCGGCTCGGTGACCGCGTCGGACGTCGTCATGTGTACGGTGTTTCGCTCATGATGATGGTTGTGGGATCAGTTGGATGCGGATTGTCGCTCTCGATATTGATGTCAATGGTGTTTGTGAGTCTTGGGTTTTTTCGGTTTGTACTTGGGATTGGGATTGGAGGGGATTACCCTTTATCGGCAACAATTATGTCCGAGTTTGCCAATAAGAGGACTCGTGGAGCGTTTATAGCAGGCGTGTTTTCCATGCAAGGTTTCGGGATATTGCTGAGTTCGCTTGTTACTATGACTGTTTGCTCTATTTTTAAAGCATGTGCACATGGCCTAAAATCACCGAAGGATCTCCTAATTTCGGAGAACATCGCTCCGGTCCCACTCGAGGCGGATGTGGCGTGACGGCTTATTCTTATGATTGGTGCAATTCCAGCATCTATGACTTGTTATTGACGAATGAAGATGCCTGAAACTGCCTGGTATAACCACATCTCGTTTAGTTTAGTTTTCGTAGGCTCGTAGCAACTGCTTATTGGTCACTAACAACATCTTATAACTTTCTTGGAAACTATTTTACGATGCTTTTGGGTCTTATGTCCAAAATCATTACGAAAAGCTGGGTGTAGTGTTTACCCATTTTACTAGGGATGAGCACGGTACCGGTCCCGTACCGATCCCGTACCGAATTTGTGGTACCGATTTTTTCCCGAGCATAAATTAGTGGTACCGGTACTGTACCGAATGGGATTCGGATATCGGTACCGGTACCGTACCGAACGGGATTCGGATATCGGTACCGGTACCGGTACCGGAAAATCGGGTTTTCCCCGTTTTTTTCAGAAATTTCCCGATTTGGTACCGGTGCCGTACCGAATTAGTGGTCCCGATTTTTTTTTCACCTTATTTTATAGTCCCGGTACCGTACCGTATTTCAAGAATCGGTACCGTTTCGGTACGGTACCGGTACGGTTCCGGTTCGGTTCCGGGATTCGGTTCGAAATGCTCATCCCTACATTTTACCATTTTTATAACAAATTGCACATGTTGATAAAATGTCTGATTTTTAAACAAGCATACACAAAAACTCATTTACTCATTCAAAACTACTTTTGAGCTTTTTAAAAAACGTAATAAGCAGATAGTGGCAGTCCCAAGCTACTCCTAATGGTGTTTCAAAACTGATCTTTTGTGCAACTTCTCAATCATTTCATAAAAATGAGATTTCCTAACGAGTAATCCATTGTCTTTCTTTGAATACTACTTTCAAGATTCACAGCTTTGGTGGAGAAAAATACATTACAAGCAGCAAAAGACATGGAAAAAGTGATGAATGTATCCTTAAGTACAATCCGTGAAGATGTCGAAATGATGGACACACCCAACACTCGTGCAGCTTTCTCGAACACGTACCCTTTCTTCTCTCGAGAATTTTTCCGTAGACATGGTCGTGATCTTGCTGCTGCATCAATCAATTGGTTTCTCATCGATATTGTCTTCTATAGTCTCAATTTATTCCAATATCATGCATTTAAAGGCAAAATGACTCAAAAAAGCCACATGAACATTTATGATGATGCATGGCAAGTAGCGAAATTCCAAGCACTCGTTGCAGTTTGTGCAACGATCCCGGGATATTTCGTGACAGTTTACATGATTGATTATGTTGGGAGAGTAAAAATTCAAGCAGCCGGGTTCTTTTTCATGGCTGTTAGTCTGTTTACCATCGCGAAAGTTAACACGGGCGGGTGGGGATCTGATCCAGGTACTGGTTTTATCATACTGTATGGACTTACCTTCTTTTTTTGTAATTTCGGGCCGAATACAACTACTTTCATAGTCCCGGCGGAGCTTTTCCCTGCAAGGTTTCGTGCAACCTGTCATGGGATTTCGGGTGCATTTGGAAAAGTTGGAGCGATCGTTGGAACGGTTGGATTTTTGTGGGTTTCTCGTGATAGTCCAAACGGGCAAGAAGTATCGGACGTGTTGATGGCGATGGGTGGCGTTTGCGTGTTCGGGTTTTTCGTGACGTACTTTTTTACTCGAGAGACAATGGGCAGGTCATTGGAGGAGAATGAAAATGTTGACGAGTTTACAGGTGTTTGGTTCGTCAGATTTTGGCCCAACAAGGTTTGGGCTAAAAGAACAGAAACGAACACATGTGAATGATCGTGTACTATCTACATATCAGATGTAAGAAAATATCCCATTTTATTTGTGTCAAACTATCCTTGTAAATTAGTCTGAGTTGGTTACTTGGTTATATGAAAGTTTATAGTAGCTAGCAGTATGTATTGTATTTATTGAAATTTAAGGAAGAGGGGTGTTTTAGTTACTACGTATTTCCTACCTTGGGCCGAACTAGCATGTCATACACATTCTTGTATTACCAGAATTGAAAACAAAGACACGCATATAGCAGTTACATGAGTTGTTCAGATGTGTTATTGGTATGTAAAATTTTACCTACTAGGCTGTTTGCAGAAAAAGTAATTCCTTTTTTTCCTAACAGGAACCGACTAGTCTCTACAATCTCTATAAGTCACCTTAACTCTGAACCATCCTAATAAACATGACATAGAACCCTGCAGGAAAGAACAATGCCAGTAATACACCAAAGTTAAATGGGAACATGGACTTACTTGATTAACTCCAAATGAATATTTACGAAAGAGAATCATTACACAAGTGCAGACATACAAAGACTCCAATGTACCTAAAGGAGAACATATCACTAGCTTAGCTTCAACTCATCAAGTTCACAACATCTTACAGCAGAACAAGTCACAACAGAGCAAGTCAACATTGTCTTCAAAGTTCAAGCTTCATCACAGTGTTAAAATATGTGAAAAACTAGAATAGGGGTTGAATAGTTTTACCGTTAAAATTTTAATTGTTTCGAAAACTTATTGTGAGATCAATCAATATAGATAAATGATGTGTAAGTAAAGAATGAATAATATGCAAGCAACAAATAATATGTAAGTAAGGAAAGAAACAATCAAACCACGACAAGGTTGTTTATAGTGGTTCGGTCTACAAAGACTCTTTTTCCTTGCCCTACACCACTCCCCGAGTCTCCAACTCGAGAGTTATCTTCACTAATCAACAAGCTCCTTTAACCAGCGGAGAAAACCTTTACATGTCGCTTACAAAAAATTTCCAACACAAAGCTATATGTCGAGTTCTTTTACAATGGTACAACCACTCCCAACACACTATGTATTTTGAGGACTAAAATACTAACCACTCACACTCAGAGGTTTAAGATGGTTTGGTACAACAATGATGTATGAACAATAATGATTCACACAACAACAAAACAAACTAAGACTTTCAACTATTCGTTGAAGCTTGATTATGCCTTGATCTTCTTTGCTACAAAAGATGATCACTAAAATGAAATGAAACTGAGTTAGATGTAATAAAATGAGTGAATGTATGTGTTTTATGCTAATAAGGGATGAGAAAACAACTTGGGTTGGCTTGCTATTTATAGGCCAAGAGATCAGTCTGCTACGAACTAGACGGAAACCAAAAAAAGGGTTTCGCTCTTTATATATTTTGGTTCCGCCAGTCTGACAGAATAGATTACAAAAAATCTTTCGAGGATCATCCAAATCTCTTCAAGATTATGCAAGATATGTTGAGTGAATATCTAAACAAAATATTCTATGAAACCTTTTAAAGATTTCGAAGGTGATGCAAGCCATGATTTAATATGTAGTTTTCCATTTTTAGATTGAACATGATATATGTTAGGAATTGAAAATTCCATGTGAAAGTGTCGGTCACCCCAATAATGGTCTAGCATATGTTAGCTCGTAGACTTGTCGTTGTTTACGTTATTTAGTAGTTAATTAGTTAGTTAGTAGCATAGAATAGTTTAGAGTAACACCGTGGAGGAAGGACGGGTCTTTACCCCTGTATGCCTGATCCACAGTCCGACATGAGGACGTATTAGTTTGTAACTATAAATACCCTTCCCTCTAAGGGAAGGGTGGTGCTTTTCTCATAATCTAACCTTACACTTTTTGTTATTTCTCTCTCTAGAAACACCCTCTCTTCTCTTCATCTCTCTAAACTATGGCTCATTTGTTTAATCATAATCCTAGACCACCCGAATCATCTAAACAACACAATATGTAAGATCCTACAAATGGTACCAGAGCCTAGTTTGTGTTGTTTGTGTTGATTCTCGTGGTTTATTTCATGGTTTTATGCGGTTTGTTCGGTTCAATGGTGCGGTTTGATGTGGTTATGTTGTTTCTACATGTTGTTTGTTGAATCTGTTGCTTAAGCTGTTGTAACGTGTTGTTAAACTGTTTTTGCTAACCAGTTTTTACTCGTTGTAAACTGTTTGAGCTGCTGTTGTGCTGTTAATGATGTTCTTCGTAGAGGTTTGTGGTCATGTTCTTCGTAGAGACTTGTCTCACTTTTGTCCAGATTCAATGAACCTATAGAGGTTTGTTGACTTTTTAAAAAAAGTCAAAGGCGAGTTGTGGTCAGTTTCTTATGAGCGATTTGTCAATATAATATCCAGATTCAATGTTCACTCATGGAAGCGATTTGTTAAATTTTTTTTGTGGCGATTTGACTTTTGAGTCAAAAAGTCAAAAGCGAATTGTGTCAATTATTTTCCCTGCGTTTTGACGCTAGGAGTAGCGACTTGTCAAGTTTTATCAAAGCAATTTGGTTTAAAAAGTTGAAAGCGATTTGTGATATTGGTCAAAAGCGACTTGACATTGGTCAAAAGCGACTTGTCATTTGTCTATTGTCATTGGTCTGAAGCAAGCGACTTGTCACATAAGGGAAGCGACTTGTCACATACGAGAAGCGACTTGACATCAAACTTTCAAGACGCATATACTAGATCTCAGTGCTATCTCTTTTGGTACTCAAAAAATTAGTCCAAAGACTCATTGACCTCAAACAATGTTCATCATCAAGACTGCTAACTAATAACAAAAGGGAAATGATATAACCTCAGATCTTTCTTTGACATTTGAAGACCGTTAAAGATCTTAGCTCTCAAAGAAGTTATCATCATAGATCTATGTTGAGATTCAACTCATCTATTCTATATTCGAAATTAAAGATTGAATCATAACAACTATGTTATGTTCTTTCTTTGCTTCGATTTAAATTCAATACACAACTATAATATTCATATCAAATCAAAACTTTGCGAATCTCAGATATGTTCGTGTACAATAAATTATATGTCAAGATCTGTTTCAACAAATCACACAAACAAGAATATCAGCATTGATCCTTCATGAAGACTTGTGTCTTTTATATCCGAATCATTAGAAAAACAAGATAACAAGGATGTTATTTCTTTTTGCTAATTTATTCTTCTCTAAATCTGATATCATCTTAACACTTCAAGAGATTAATTATGGTTTTAAATTTTCGAACATCAAGAAAATGGAATATAACAACTATGTTATCTTCGTGTTTTTCTTGGTTCGGTTCGTTCACACTAAGTTAATCACTAATCAAACAATCATTGATACCTACCTGCGACACAAGTTGAACCATCAATAGATAAGATCAAGCCATCCCTGTGGCGAGCCTATACGCTGAAAGAAGCTGCTCGTAGTATTTGGGGATTGCTCAATTGGTGTCAATATTATTGTTGTGTCAATCAATTGATTTAGAAGTTGTCAAATGATAAGAGGTTGTGTATTCGGGTTCCAGATTTATGATTGAGATGTGTTTGGGTATATGATTGATAATATACGTTTCTTTGTTGATGAATCTGATTTGGGATCACTGAAGTAAGGGAGGCGTACATGATATGGATGAGTAGCAGATTTGTGGTGAAGGGAGGCGACATATCTAATGTGATTAGGGTAACTATGTAAGTTTGTAAGCCCTTTTATACTCCCTAATTTTAGGGTTTGAGATTATTTGGATTCGTGGGCCTGTTACAAGTCACAATTGATATCCGGATGTCTTTATTACGAAAGTTACCAATCACATTTGTTATGGATTTTAATTGTCATGGGCCAGTTACAAGTTATGAGCCGAATGTATTAGTCACTTGGTTTCTTGGCCAAATTGGTTACTTGGTTACGCGAACATGGAAATGTTGAGCCCATTTTTACTGCAATACACTCGGACTACAATTTCATCATGTGATATGTGGTAAATGGACCGAGTCGTATAATTGGATCGGGGTGTGTGATATTGGATATATTTATGGATAGGGCCTCGATTAGTATATGTAACCTCGCTTGGAGCTGTACACATGATTGGGTCAAATGGGCTTCTCAAGATTTTGAAGTTATGAGATTTGAATTTTATGTGGTTTTTGATAATATGAGATTTGAGACGTGCGATTTAATGATGTGACATGATAATGAGATTTGATTGGTTATAAGATTTGTTGATGAGATTTGAAGATGAGAGTTGTTGTGCTATGCAATCTAATACTTTGGCTTATACATTTTCACGGAGAATATTATGTCACGGCTTGAATTAATGATTGAAAAAGGTTGACTACGAGGCTGTTTGTACGTTGAGGATACGTCAAGAGGTTTTGTACATTGGGTACACCGTCTCTTTTTCACAAGGATTAGTACAAGCTTAAGTAACAAATCTGGGGAATTTTATGTCATGTTCAAGTTTGGTATACCGAGTCTACTTCTCCATGTGGTCACTGCAATAGCCGACATAATTCGTGAATAATGTGTTTACCAAGGGGTTGAATGGATGAGATGTGATCAGCAATTCCCATAGATTATTCGATGTCAATGATACTTCACAGTTTAAGCAAAATCTTTCTAAAATCTTCAGTGTCAGCCATGATTCTTCAAGATGTTTGCTTATGACAAGAACTTTTCGTGCAAATGATCGTACATGTCAATGATGCTTCCGAAAGTTCAAAACCATAATGAGGGAGAAACGTGTACTTTGATGTTTTACGGTCAACCTCAGGGGGAAGTAGTATTTACTACTCGACTTAGTATGGTTTGTGAAGTTGTCTACATATGGGTTAAGAATTGTTGATGATGGAGAAGAATCGTTGATGAACCGCTGCATGATCCCCTAAAACTGATATTCACCGAAACCAAAGTCGTCATAAAACATTCAAGCTGACATTGTTTACGGTTTTGTCTTGGTTTTGTAAAATCCCGGGAAAGAATCTATTTCTCGGTTTAAATCATAGATTTGTAAAATCCCGTGACAATGGAAACATCCTGGTAATAGTAAAGTGCATTTCCGGATCTATCTTACGGGTTATTCTTGGTCTTGTAAAATCCCGCGAAAGAAACTATTTCTCGGTTTAAACCATAGAATTGTAAAATCCCGTGATGATGGAACCATCCTGGAGAAAGGAAAGTGTATTTCGAGGTCTTATCTGATGCTGGTGCTACAATTTCTACTTCGAAGAGGGGATAAAAGGGTGTACTTCATGAATTGGGTGATTGTTTGGATATTCTCCATGGCAGTTTGGTTACTACAAGGTTTTACGGGGTTATATGCTTTTAACCATGGTCGGGTTGAAACCATTATCATAGTTCACTTAAAAATCAAAGGAGGCTAGATTTGAGCTTTAAACCACAAGATGTGACAACGGAGTTAATTCAGTATTATCTATTTGAGGTTGAAGTGAAATGACACGGGCAAGTGTACTTAGTATATGAAGGTATCGGGGATGGTTGGATGAAGATTCTTCAAGATCCTTGTTCAAGCTTATTATCAAAAACGAAGACTTGGAAATCTAGTTATTGTTGGGTGATTTTTTCCTTTTCTTTTACCACTTGGGGGAATTGGGCTCTTACCACCACAAAATAACTATCACTTTAATGAGTTACGTTGTAGTGCTCAGTGTCACATTCAATTGTGGATTGTCAAGAGGTGATGTACGTCTTATACTTGATGGTTGGTTGGATGAAGAGTATAGAGTACTTAGAGATTCAATGGAGGATGAAGTCTCGGCACCGCTCTTTGTTACATATGTGCAAGTCTAAGTCACGAGTTCGGGTTAGTTTACTTGATAACGCTACACGCGTCGTTCGGGGTCAAAGGAACTTCCTTTTCGTCGAGCAAGTTTTTCAACACCCTAGGCAGTGAACCTAATCGTTGTAGTGTAGTATTAGGGTAAGCCACGGGTATTGATATCGTTCTCTAGGGGAATAGGAATGCTAGTGAGAAGTTACTACGCTAAGGTTGGGGTTGAGAAAGATTATTTTTTTATCTTTTTATATTTTTAAGGAAAGGAAAGGTACAAATCTCGGGGTTTGGATTTGGGGGGTTGGTATTGCTACCGATTACTCTACTTATCTAATTATCTAATCTAAGGTGTATGTAGTCTTTGTCTAATTATTGTGTGCTCGTATGATAGTTTAAAGATGTGTTTACTTAGGTTTACTACTCCTTAATTATCTCCTATTGGTGGTTGAATTGTCACGTCCTTATTCTTAGTTGCGTTGTGTGTCTAAGGTTGTAGGGTATGCGTTTCTCCCTAACTCTTTGAACTTACCAAAGGGTCTCGTCTACAAAACCCACTAGGGATAATAAACTCTTACTCTAAGGCACTCTTTGGATGGTTTAGCTTACAACTACTCAAGGAGTTATATTCTAAGGTTCACAAAGATTTAATCAAGCATTAAGTACACAACGAATGACCTATCGCATTACTAGATCATTAATCAACTAAGATAAGAGACAACCAATCAATATTCAATAATTAAGTTTCATATTCCCTAAGCAAACACACAAGTAAATTAACCGGACATGGAGAACATGCAAGGATACACACAAATAATCAAAGACATAATTGTATTAATGAAGTAAAACAATTATCTTGATGTAAGATAGGGTTTGGAACCCTAAAATACTGTACAAGACAGCCTTGGTTCGGTTTAGGTTTTTACTCCAAAAGACTACACACAAATACTGAAAAATTCGGATTCTATATATAAGATTACATCTGCGACGGCGTCACCTTATGTTTTGTGACGCCGTCGTGTCGTCGTCATTAGGGTTTCGTCTTGGCCACGTTAGACTTGCGAAGGCGTCACCTTATGCTTATGACGCCGTCCTCTTCAGCTTCTGACGTCGTCTGGATTGCATCTAGGCCGTCTGAGTTGCGACGGCCTACTATTTTATAACTTGACGTCGTCACTTGAAAATAGGAGTTTTGGCTTCTGTCCCGTCACAAAATCCTCCGACGGTGTCGCAGTTAAGCAGTGACGCCGTCACCTTATGTTTTCAGCAGTTTTGAGTGTCTCGATTCTGACTTTGGCCATTTTCTTCGTATATTCGCGCCTTTTCGTCCAAATAAGTTCCATTCCAGCATTTTGCCTTCGAGAGACCTAAAAAGTGAAAAGGAGCGATATTAAGCAATAACGGATACAAAAGTGATCAAATAAGGGCTTAAACGACTCCTCAAAAAGGTACCTTTTAAAACCTTATCATTACTTCTGGGTCAAATTCATCATATTGGGTTTTCTCCATCAGCTGTCACTACAAAGAGCCTACTGAAGGATAATGGGGTGATTACAAGTTTTGCCAAGAGATGATGAAAAGAGAGAGATTATGACGTTTGAACACAACAGTTCAAGCCTCGTACTCTACAGAAAAGAAATGTGTACGCCTCAGTACGCATTATCTTCTGAAGAAGAGAAATCTTCTTATTATGACCATTCTCAACAACATGCTTCATGCTTTTTCCATGCGCTTTCAGTTATCAAGTGAACCGGACTACCGATGATTGTTTTCTTATTCCACTTGCTCGATTATAATGACGATGGCGACATCATTTGCTACCTTTGAGGGGGAGAAGTGTGAATAGACTACATTTGAATGATTTTCACTTGTTTAATCATGAATGGCATCTCCGTATGCAATTCTTGAGGGGGAGAAGAAGTATGATAATTCTACATGTTGAGTTATATCTGAGAATAAATGGTCAAACGGCTCCAAACTCATGTAAGAACCGAGCTTCTTCTTATCGGGTCATCTTTACATGGAGTTTTCTTATAAGAGCCGTTGGTTGACATCTTCACAAGCTGATATGATTAATGACAAAGTGCTTCCAGTTGCGAGGCGTATTTCCTTGATGAACATCTTTCTGTTCTTGTTTGATTGGGAGGGATTTGAGTTAAGGGTATTTGCTACATCTAAGTTAACGAGAATGCATTTGGTGAGAAGAAGATGTTAACATTCTATTCCCCAAATTGGACAATCATGGAGAAGGTCGAGTCTACAATCGGTTCTACATTTTCTGGTACATATTAGAAGACTAAAGACGAGTTGCATTTAACGATCTAAAGACTTCTTCTTAATTCAAGCATTCATCATAAAGATTGTCGGTTTAGGGGAGAGCACTAATTGGGGGAGAGTGAAAAGCCAAAGTTAATCCCCAATTAGACTTGCTCACATTCTTCAGCAAGTTAATTCTCACAGATACATCTGAGCTAATGACGTTCTTCTCAAAAGATTTCCAGTATACGGTCGTATAATGTGTTGCTGATTCTGAAGCATCAAAACCAGCAAGGGGGAAGGAGACACGTATCTAAACACAAGTAAACTTGATGAGCTTAATACTTCTAAGTGATTGAAGAAATCCCGGGAAGACAAATGTCATTACCGCAGAGAAACTCAAGGTTTGACTCATGACGTTAGTGTTCTTATTCCAACTATGTGGGGGAAGAGATGGAAGAGTTAGTTTCTGAAGATAAAAGAGGTACACAAGTGTGTGATGATTTTGATGTTATCACAATCATCAGGGGAGAGAGAATTGTGTACATTGGGGGCGCTCAGCTGTCTCACTTGAGAGCTTAATCAGTGATTCAGAGATATAATCACTTATTCCGGAGTTGACGTCCGCATAGATAGTCATCCGCATAGATAATCAGTGATTCGGCCTGCTTCTTCAATGTTATCGGTTATTTTCTCTTTGGGCATTCGGGTACTTCGGGTTCTTGAGCTTCATACACTTTCTTTAGGGGTGAGAAAAGTATACATCGGTGTTATTCTTTGGCTATTGGACTTAATCTGCTACTTTGATGGTATAAGTTTCTCTGTCTTCGGGGTATATGTGTATTCGGGTTCGTGAGCTCTAGTCTAAGAGACTGACTGCATCAATTCATCTACTTGGGGGAAGTGGTCTCTTAATAACCTTTTGAGGATGCATCGCTTCAGACTTCAGTGGTAATGAAATATGAGAAGAAATTTAAAGAGTGGGATGATACGTTGCTGTTCTTGTTGATGATATAACCCCGAACGAAGAATCTCGTCCATTATTCTTAAAAGGAGCAGCAAGATCGATGATAATGGTGTGCTTATGTGTGCACCTGGCTAAGGAAAGGTTGAAATAGAGCTTCGAATCTGCTCAACAAAAGGATTTACGGTTTGGGGGGAAGCTGCCAAAGTCTCACTTTCAGATGGTTCAATTTCTCTCAATTCAGGAGCCTCGAAAGCTTTGGTGGTGAATGTTAAAGAGATGATGACTTCTATCTTCTACAACGGGGCTGCTCGATATCCTTATCTCGGTACTCGTATCATCATCTTCTTAAATTATATCATCTAAACTCTCTTTGTAAATATTTATCAAAAACCAAATACAAAAAATATAAAACCAACAAAAAGAAAATAGAAAAATATAAAATCAGCAAAAACCCATAAAAATCAAAAAAATTTGAAAAAGACTAAAAATATTTCTTTTATCAAGACATGTCTTCTGGTATCGATAACATCTGCGGTCATAGAAATGTCATTCAACAATGGCACGGGCCATAGATGAAGTTCGAGCAGGAGGTGTAACTATTCTTTTCAAAACATGTCTCAAATCAAATGGCTTGCAGTTACTTCAGACTGTAACCCGCGCTTAAACTATGGCTTGCTATTATTTCCGATAGCAACCCGTTTTTCAAAGAAGGAAAGTGCTACACTTAAGCGATTTTCACAAAATTCGTGCACTTATCCTAAATCAATAATGAGGAAAGTATTTCGAAGGACTGCTGTTCCTACACAAATGTTTTTTCGTCTAAAATTCTTCAGAAAAATATTTGTTGTTCAAAATGGTGGAAAATAAGTTGCTTAAAAAATCAATCAGAATCAGAGTTCTTATTAAATTTGCAAACTCAATCAATGACTTCAGCGCTTGTAAACTTTTCAGAAAATGAGTCATTGATTGAGGGGAAGAATGTTTTCAAATTTATATCATCTAACAGGCTTATCTAATTATCCTATATACTTAAATGTAAAACATGTTAACCTACGTTGAAGGACTAGGTGCCTAGGATATGATTGTTAGGATTAGATGATTAGAGTTTGATAAACACATAATTCCCATGCTTTATACGAACTGATTGATATGTTGGATTGACTTGTATTAGTCGATTGCTGTTTGGGTGTTGTCGACCACCATATATCTGTATGTGTGTTCACTAACGTATGCAGGTATATTGGTATATAAGAATGTTCCCTATCCGGATCCCACAATAGATGATGATTGGATGCCGAAAGGAAAGGGTAACTATATCTTTGGTTGTTAGAAATTGGAAATTCTATTGTGAAGCATCGGTCACCCCAAGTATAATCTAGCTTAAGTTAGCTCGTAGACATATCGTTTATTATGTTAGTTGTTAGTCAGTTATTAGCTTAGTGTAGTCTAGTGCAACACCGTGGAGGAAGGTCGGGTCTTTACCCATTGTATGCCTGATCCACAGCCCGTAGGAGGGCGTTATAGTTTGTATAAATAGCCCTCTCCCCACAAGGGAGAAGGTTGGATGTTCATTTGGAATCTAACCTTCCATGAGTTTCTCTTTCTAGAATATCCCACTTTCTTTCTCTAAAACCATCTTTATACGCCTCTTTGATCATTGGTTTAGTGTGTTTGTGAAATCCAATATGTTACAAATGGTATCAGAGCCATGGTTTGATCATCTCTTACATATCCTTGGATTTATAGTGGGTTTTAGATGGTTTTTGAGTTTGAAAAAGTTTAGTGGTTTTTGCACCATTTGGTTCATTTCTAGTGTTAAAGTTTGAATTTTGGGTGTACTTTTCTGTTTAGAATCATTGTATGTGCTTGGGTTTTGATTTGGTAAGCTTGAATCACTGTGGTTGAGCTTGTTTTGGATTGAAAAGTGTGTTTTTGAAGTTTTTCTTGGTAGCGACTTGGTTCTCGTAGTGAATTTCATCTTAGCGACTTGCTTCAGTTAAAGGTAGCGAGTTGTAGTGCTTTTTGGTAGCGACTTGGTCCTAGCGACTTGTCTTTTGAGACAAGCCGACAAAAGGTACACTTAGTGGATTCTCCACTACGGGTAGCGACTTGGTGAAGGTAGCGACTTGCTTTCAATTTTGTTAGCGACTTGTAATTAAGTTTCTTAGCGACTTGGTGTTAGCGACTTGGACCTTAGCGAGTTGCTATTTAGTGACTTGACGACTTAGCGACTTGGTGCTTAGCGACTTGCTGTCAAAACTCGTAGCGATTTGGAACTTAGCGACTTGTCTTCAAAATTCGTAGCGAATTGGTGTTATGGTTCTTGGCGAGTTGTTTTGTTAGCGACTTGTCTATATAGCAATTTGGTAAATTGATGCAAGTTACTTATATCTAATATCCATATCCATCAACACAATGTCTTACATCACTGATCCTTTAATCTCCAAAGTGCTTGAACTTTATGATACCTCACAGAACAATGAAACAGGCTGCTATTCAGAATATTCTACCTTGAGTGATTCAGCAACTTATGATCAAGACACTTTATAATCTGAATCAAAATCTAAAGAGTCACACTTGGTATTGACAAATGATGCAAAGCAAATGGAATGCAACATTGAGCCCTTTCAACTACTTCATCAGCACCTCACACAACTGTTATCCACCACTATGGCTCGAACATGCAGTGCTCTTTTTCGTCAAGACTTACCCACTTTGACAAAAACTGTGTTGCTGAACTTAGAACAACTAAAGCTTCAAATTTCCAGAAAGAAGGTACTAATTGATGATTCTAATGCTGCACTTCAAGTAATCTACAACCAATTTCAACCATTTATCAAGGGGGAATATTCCACAGACTTTGATCAACACGTAACTGGAATTTCATTCAAGAAACATACTGGAATGGAAATTCATGAGTTCATCAACACATATATCCAACTTATGAATAGTATGGAAGTGTACATTAAGACAGCTGCTCAAGGGACTGATAATTTGAATAAGTTGAATGGGTGTCATGATAAATTTAGGGAAAGGTGTGATATTTTGGGTAATGGATTAGTTGAAAGAATGGATGATGCTGATGCTGAATGCAGAATTTCAGATACAACACTGAATGATGTAACTGGCTGTACAGAACACAAAGGCTCAGAATCTGAAAAGCCTGAAAGTGCTTGCATGTCAGTGACTCCTGTTGTGCATAAGGTGAACTCAGATGCCATACCAACAAATGAACATGTGTCATACACTGAGGTACCCTTGACTGATCTTATCTCTGAACATGATATTGATAAATGTGTTTTGGTTGAGCCTGAATCTGAAACCTTTAAAACTAACGACATGGTTGAAAAAGAGGTTTATGATGAACTTTCAAACAAATACTCAATTCTTGAAAAACATTGTATTTCCTTGGAAATTGCAATACAACAAAGAGAAGAAAGTTTTCGTGCCACAAAATCTTGCATAAATCCGGAATTCCCAGAATTTCGAGATTTTTTTGAAATTAACCACTTAAAAACCCAGATTCAGGATAAAGATTCAACCATATGCAATCTGAAATTACAACTCTCAGATCTGCATAAGAAATGTAATCTTGAAATAAGCAATCCTAACCATGAGGTGAGTAGTACACTTAAATCTAGGAATGATGAATTGGCTCTGTGTGTGTCCAACCTATTGAGGGAAAATGAGTCCTTAAGAAAGAACTTATTAGAGAACAATTCCAAGTTGATAGATCAAACTAATTCCTTTTTGGTTGACATTGATGCCCTCAAAGCCCAAATTCAGGATAAGAGCTTCACTATTGTTGCCTTAAAAAATGAGCTTAGGAAATCTATTGGAAATAGGGTGAACACTAAGTTTGCAAAACCATCAACCTTGGGAAAGCCAACTGTTCAGAACAACTCAAAACATACTATAGTTAGGCAGCCCAATTCTTTTAGAACTGAAAGATTTAAACCATCGAAATCTAGGCTTGCCTCCCAAGTTGATGCGAATACTGTTTTGACAAAACCAGTCACTTCACTACTTCATTCCGACATGATGAATAACAAACCCCTGGTTAATGTTCAAAGTTCAAAGATAAGGAATACTAGGAGTTCATCTAGTTCTCATAAGAAGCATCAAATGGCTGATCAATCCCCTAAGAAACCAACTAATTACAGAAGGACCAATATTCAAAAGAGGGAAGTGCCTACATCCAAATCTACTAGCAGCTGTTTCAAATGGATTCCTACTGGCAGATTATTTAAGTTTACAGGATCCAAACGGACTTACATACCTAGATCTTGCCTTAAGTGGATGCCCACAGGAAAACTCTTCAAGAATATTGAACCTAAAGGGATCTCTATTAATGACAAGCCTAGATCAAACTGTGCAACATCCAATAGTGAGATTACTCATGTCACTAACTCATCCATTTGCAATACTACATGTGCTTCTAGTGCAATGTGTCCTCAGTCTTTTTCAGGTACAATGCTCAATTCAATCAGGAACATCATGACTTGGTTTCCATCAAAAATGTATATTGCTCACTCAGGAGTTATAGCTTGCCAGAATTGATGTACCTCGTATTTTGACTCCTATTCGACTTGAATCAGGACTCGCTCTCATTAATCTGTGTAAAAAAAAATTTTAAATTAATTAATCATTTTCTTTAAAATATCATGTTTTTTTTAATTAAATTTATGTTTTAGATCAATAATCATGTTTTTAATTTATGTTTTAGATCGTTTCCCTCAAACTAATAAAAGATATATCTCTTGTTATCGATAACATCTACGATCCTAGAAATGTCATTCAATAATGACACGGGATCATAGATGAAGTTCGAACAAATAGATATACTCTTGTTTTATAATGGGTGGGGTAAATTCAATCAATGTTCATTGGTAACATTGATTGAGGGGGAGAATTTTACAAGTTATCTCGTGTTCTCTGATACCATTTGTAACATATTGGATTTCACAAACACACTAAACCAATGATCAAAGAGGCGTATAAAGATGGTTTTAGAGAGAGAAAGTGAGATATTCTAGAAAGAGAAACTCATGGAAGGTTAGATTCCAAATGAACATCCAACCCCCTCCCTTGTGGGGAGAGGGCTATTTATACAAACTATAACGCCCTCCTACGGGCTGTGGATCAGACATACAATGGGTAAAGACCCGACCTTCCTCCACGGTGTTGCACTAAACTACACTAAGCTAATAACTGACTAACAACTAACATAATAAACGATATGTCTACGAGCTAACTTAAGCTAGATTATACTTGGGGTGACTGATGGTTCACAATAGAATTTCCAATTCCTAACATTGGTTGACAATTGAAGAAACGGAGCTTAATTTGACTTCTATGGAAAGTTGGCATGAAAATGCAACGTAAGAGGTCTCACTGCATCAGCAGATGGTTTTCTTCATCATCAAATGAAGAAACGGAGCTTAATTTGACCTCTATGGAGAGTTGGCATGATAAAATGCAACGTAAGAGGTCTCACTGCATCAGCAGACGGTTTTTCTTCCAACCTTCAGCAACAACAACATAAGCGGCTTTTACACCACCTAACGTATCTTTGTGCAGGATAATAGTGATGATACCATTTTTTAAACAATTTTTGAATAATATTGTTTTGAAAAATGAAAAAATATTGGATTTGAAAAATAAATTGGACTTAATTTTGAAAATCACCGGACTTCATTTTATCAAAACCTAAGTCACTCAATCATCGACTACGGTCATCGATTGAGGGGGAGAGTGATTTAAAATAAAAATATTTTCAATCGATATTTCTTCACAAAAAGTCCGGTTTGTACGAAATAATGTGGTGATCTAAAGATTTAATGTTATGTCATGGTATGATTTTCTTTAAAACTCAAAGATCTTACAAAATGATTTTTTTTTCTGTTCTTGTCTGATTGTGAAATTGTTTTATTTTACTTAAAGATCTCTTAAAAACTATCATACCTGACACTAACAATCTTTAATGTCTAAAATTGGTCCTCATCAGTCAGTTTCAAAAATTAAATCAAGCGACGTCTTTTCCCAAAATTTTCTAAATGATTTAAATCAATTGGGATCCAAAATCTCAATTGGTTTGAAATTTTTGATCAGGGGAGAGATCGTGATTTGAATCTCAAATAGTTTTAAAAAGGTGATTGTTTCTAAAGCACTCCTTCCTTCATGTGCCAAACGATTTTGAAATACATTATGCACATGATTGTGGAGGAGCATTTAACCAAAAACCAGAAGAGTATTTAAACAAGGCCACATATTCTCCCATGTTTTTCAAACCTTATTAAATCACTTGGGATCCAAAATCTCAAAGGGTTTGATATTTTTGATCGGGGGAGAATTTGTGATTTAATATGAAATTTGATAAAAGATGATCGTTTTGATTCAAAGTGCAAGTTCTCTCTAATATGTGCTAAAATCTTTCGTATATCGATGCACATATTGAGGGGGAGCAAATGGTTTCTATTGGCAATCGTGAAAAGTACTTCAAAAACCTCTTGCCTCTATGTGATAAAATGTTTTCAAATATCCTACGCACATACTGAGGGGGAGAATTTACCAAAGAAATTCAAATGGCTTTTTCTACGGAAATTGTGATCAAGAATATATTTCAAAGAATTATTGCCTCCATGTGCTAAACAATTTCAATATCATATGCACATGTTGAGGGGGAGCATTTCTAAATGATCAAAACAATTAAGGTACAAAATTCTTTGATTTTATATCACAAGTACCTTGATTGATTTTGCAAATGATTTTTCAATTGGTTTCGAGAAGGAAAGAACAATACCAAAAGACCGACCAATTTACTTTATGCATGGTGTTATAAGGATGGTTATGTTAAGTATTCGTTCCCACAATCCCGCCAGAGCCGGAGGGATCTACCCAGGGACAATCCACTAGATAGTGTAGAGTCCTTAGGTATGATGAAAAAAGGAGAAAAGTGAGATATGGGAAGAGTGCGGAATGAGATAGAGCTAGAACTGGAATAAACCCAACAAGGTTCTAGTTATGAAGTCTCGGTAAGCACTGAAGGGGTTGAAGAATGAAAAAGAAATGAATGTGAAAAAGGGTGAAAAGAAATAGCCCTCCAATAATTCAACCTTAGGGCAGTAACCGGGTTCAATACATATGCTACTGGTGGTTACTAAGGTAACACTAGTATTGAAGACAAGACGTCATGGACCCAGTGACGCACTGCACTAAACTTCCCAAGCTACTCAAGTTCCTCTTAAAAGGACTTGTTTCATTCTCACGGGGAACCTACATAATCTATCGACTTTCTCTTAGAGATTGTTGATATTGAAGAAGGAGACCCTCTCCCTAGTCTCCGGCATAGGAACCAAATGTGCACTATTGAGTCTAGAGCCAAGAGATCATCCACAACATCTCATTAGGACACTAAATTAATGAAGACTTGCTGTTTCACACAATGTAGAAAGTAAGAATATATTAAGATTCCTACGCATTATCCTTGTGGTATTGCCAGAACATCTGAGTGATATGTAAAAGTATTCATGATGAAGATGGAAATCCTTCTAGAGCCAACATCAAAAACGCTCTTGGTGGGTGACATGTGAGATCTTTTCTAAAGATCAAGCTTGTGACAACTGGATAGAAACGATGGGGCGATTCACTCTTGAATCAACCTTGGTCCAGGAAAGGAATTGACGAATACTTTTGGAAAAACCGTTCAATGTGCAAATATTCTTTTCTCTAGCACATTGAATGTGTATTCATATTTCAAATTCAAAAAGTATCTCTGATTGAAATAATACTTTTGGAAAAACTGTTCGATGTGCGAATCTCTTCTTTTCTCTAGCACATCGAATGTGTATTCTCTTTCAAATACAAAAGGTATTTTGATTGAAAATTGATCTTTCTCATAAAACCTTCGTCGTATTGCAAATCTCTTTCTTCAAGCAATAAGCGATTGATTTCAAATCAATTTTTCATCAATCAATGAATCTTAATTCGCTGGTTTACTCACTCCGTGTTGTCTTCTTTGAGACGCTCCGGTTTGAGAACGGCTATAACAGCTGCGAAACTCTGTCAAGGAGATTCTTTGGAATTATACCTGATCACAGGCAGTACTTGTACTGATCAACGGGGAACCGTGGGCCGTGTACCTCAATTCAACGAAAGTGATCAAAGACACTTTCGTGTGTTTTATTGCTAACTGTTGTTTGCAGGTACATTTGGACGGTTGCAGCTGATCAGAATTGAGGAGTCAATCCAAAGCCGCATGCTCACAGCATCCACACTTAATTAAAGAAATCATGACAAGTGCTTATCTACATAACCTAGCTCTGATATTTTATACTATGCTTCTGCTACGCTGCTGCAAATATCATGAACCAGTAAAAGCTTCCGCTACTCTGATGAAAAGATGTCATGATCCAGAAAGTGTGAGCATGTCGGTCCGAAAGTCACAACATCACATGAAGGCAACACTACAAAGGGTGATCCAGAGATTTACTGTGGCTGATGATCTCAATGAAAGCTTGAAGATCATCAAAGATGTGGATCAGTTAAAGGCCTCCACTAAAAGTTCAAATCAATGCGGACTTTAAAGAATCGCTACTAAAGCACAAAGATTGCGGAACTTGAAGAATAGAAGTCTACGAGCTCAGAACTAAAGACAAAGATAGAATGCTAGGATGCAAAATGTATTTCATGGGGTGACCTCCCTTAGGGGAGATTGTTAGGAATTGGAAATTCCATGTGAAAGTGTCGGTCACCCCAATAATGGTCTAGCATATGTTAGCTCGTAGACTTGTCGTTGTTTACGTTATTTAGTAGTTAATTAGTTAGTTAGTAGCATAGAATAGTTTAGAGTAACACCGTGGAGGAAGGACGGGTCTTTACCCACTGTATGCCTGATCCACAGTCCGACAAGAGGATGTATTAGTTTGTAACTATAAATACCCTTCCCTCTAAGGGAAGGGTGGTGCTTTTCTCATAATCTAACCTTACACTTTTTGTTATTTCTCTCTCTAGAAACACCTTCTCCTCTCTTCATCTCTCTAAACTATGGCTCACTTGTTTAATCATAATCCTGGACCACCCGAATCATCTAAACAATACAATATGTAAGATCCTACAAAATATAAGTAAATACTTATGTAATATTTTTTTAAAGTAACTAAACATGTTTGATCTAAAATGTTGAGACACATTTTAATTTAGAAGGCTAATAATGTGAATTGATATGTAACTAACCAAAAAGTGATAAGATGCTAATGCTTAAATGTTGAAAACTATTTAAGAATAATTTGTACTAATACCTAACAATCTTGACAAGCTTTATACTTTGCAAAAATGAAATTTACTTTTGTCGTTAACAAAACAAGGTAAAGATCATAAAATATAAATAACGTTTTTGGACGATATTTGTATTAACAATCTTCCCCTTTTTGTTGAGGACAAAAATAAATTTTATTTTTACCAAAGATATAAAGATGTACAAGAATTTTAAAAATATGAAATTTACTTGAACTTGGGAGAACTAGCTAGTTAACTAAAGTTGACAAATTAAAAGTTATTTTGTCTTAAAACTAGTTTAGACTTTTGTTTGTCAATTTTGGTTTATTTTATTGTTGACTTTTGAAAGTCAAAAAATGTTGTTGACTTTTTGAAAGTCAATGTTCAAATTTAATAATATTCTTCCTCTTTTTGCCGAAACAAAAAGAAGAGGCGAGGCGAAAAATGCAATGAGCCCGAGCTAAATGCTCCCCCTTGGCCAGTGCTCCCCCTTACATGGGTGCCAAGAGAAAGATACATGGATTATGAAAAGCTATAAAATAAAAGGTTAGTAACATTATATCATCACAAGCATTCAAAATAATAATTACAACCAACATCATTATAATAACCATCATTCATTAGTAAAAAATTTTATGACTTAAAAGTCATAAAATAGAACATAATGGAGATGTGGTGACATAAGAAAAATAAATCCTAGAAAAGGAGAAAAATAGGTTGGAAAAAAATCCTAGAAAATAAAAAAATCTTAGAAATAAAACTAGAACCATCCTATTGAGGTGGAGGATGGGAAAGAGCGTTAATACGCTCAAGGATATGATTGAGGATGAACCTCATTTCATCTTGAAGTTCGTGGACCATAATGCGGGTCCTTTCACTTAGAAGAGCGGTTCGCTCATAATGGGAACAACCATGGCGAGGTTGGTTTGTTGGTAAACTAGGTTCATTGTTAGGTGGTGAAACATTGCTTGAATGATGGTTGGGATTTGAGGGACCAATGAGGGAAGAAAGCAAGGCGTTTTGCATTTGCATTACCTCATTGAGATGAGAATCCACCATGTTTGAAAAAGCATGGAAATTATCTAGATGTGCTTGGATCTCTACTTGAGATTGTGGGTGGTCTTCCCACATTGACTCATCAATGTCTTCAATATGTGAAGAAAAGGAGGTAGGTGGTTCATCATGATCTCCATATAGTGGCCTGAAGGATATTGGATTTCACATACACATCAAACCATAACACAAAGTGGGCGTATAAGTGGAATTCTAGAGAGAGAAAGTTAGAGGTTTAGGGAACTTAGTGAGAGAAAGTGAAAGATATTATTATGAGCTCCAACTCTCTACCTTGGGAGGTAGAGAGTATTTATAGTCTTACATAAAACGCCACACAACGGGCTGTGGATCAGGCATACAGTGGGTAAAGACCCGTCCATCCTCCACGGTGTTACTTAACTAAATACTACTTAACTTAAAAGAACTACGACTACGAGCTTTCTAACGATTACATATACTTGAGGTGACCGACTCTTTAATACCTGGAATTTCTAACTCCTAACAATCTCCCCTTAAGGGAGGTCACCTCAATCATGTACTAAAAATTACATTGAATACAAACAGATATTACATTAAAAATTGTTCTTGCATTCTTGATGTAGTACTTTGCTCCGAAGCTCGTAGTCATTGATTCTTCACATTTCATGTTTGGTTACTCCAGGTGGAGGTCTTTTACTGATCCACGTGATAATAAATTTGAGCCATCTTTTGAGATCATCAGCTATCAAAAATCTCTGAGACATCCATTGTGGTGTTGGTATTATGTGATGTTGTGACTTTCGGACCGACATGCTCACATTTTGGATCATGATATCTTCTCATCAGAGTAGCGGAAGCTTTCGTTGATTCATGATATTGGCAGCAGCGTAGCAGAAGCATGGAGTGAAAATATCAGAGTCATTGATGCACTTATCATGATTTCTTGAGAGATGAATGTATTGTGTGAGCATGCGACTATGGATTGACCGCTTCATTCTGATCAGCTGCAAACGTTGGGCGTACCTGCATACAACAGTTAGCAATAAAGCGTACAAAAGTGTCTTTGACCACTTTAGTTGAATTGAGGTACACGGCCCACGGTTCCCCGTTGATCAGTACATGTACTGCCTGTGATCAGGTATAATTCCGAAGAATTTCCTTGACAGGGTTTCGCAGCTGCTCTAGCTGTTCTCAAACCGGAACGTCTCAAAGAGGACAACACGGAGTGAGTGAACCAGCGAATTTAAGTCCACTGATTGATGAAAAGAGATTTGAAAAACAATCGTGTATTGCTCAATAGAAATTGTTTTTGCAATACAACGAAGGTTTTATTGAAAATCAATTATCAATCATAAAAAACACCTTTTGATTTGAAAAATTAGTACACGGTCGATGTGCTAAGGAAAAGAGTTATTAAGCACAAAGACGTTGTAGTTTGTTCGAGGACCATCCACCGTACACTCTAGATAATATATCTAGTTGGTACACTGTTGACTTGTCTTTGTTACCCCGCTAAGTTAGAGAACTTAGTTAGGACCAAGTCCTATACCTAACTGCCTATGGAAACTTTTTGGCCAGAAACACGAATTATTGAGAAAAGGAATCGTGTAGCTGGCACATGATTAAAAAGTTTAGTTTTCCACAAAAAATACTAACTATTAACTAAAAGTTATTTTGGAAGCAACATAACGTTTTTGTTAAAGATAACTCGTTATGTGCTAACAAAAAGTTTAGAGAAAAGTAGTTAGTCACCTGAATTTAAGCGACCAAGTGAGTGAGGCACAACAGGAGAAACTCTGCAAGGCCAAACTCTTGTCGATCTCGTCGACGCTTTGGGACAGTTCCTTTAAGAAGCCTTAATATGGACTAGTGTCCGTCATGTACATGACTAGTTGCCCCTTGGCACCCGGCACATGGAGTTAAGTTGATTTCACCAGTTTCTGTGAAAACATGCGAAATAACGATTGACAACATACGTCCATGCGGGTTGCAAACGTCGACTAGTCTTACTTCGCCAGTTAGGTATCAGCGTA
>BPTQ01000008.1:211906392-211934757 GCA_019973895.1 Chrysanthemum seticuspe | reverse complement strand
GGATTCATGGGAAAAGTTAAAGTTTGTGAAATGACGGGAAGGGAACGTTAAATTCAAATTCCCTTTGTTTGCATAATAATGTACCCCAAGTGTTTTGATCTTTTCAATTCGGGTCAAATTAGTGTTAGAGTAATAAAAACTCAAGTGTAGGGATGTGCCTATAAATCCCTATCATTTTGATGTTACCATAGAGGATGGTAGAGTAAAAGTGTATGAAAAAAAAAACATACGGGCTACCATCCTACATCTATCCTTTAAATTTATGTTTGTTTATTTCAGTCAGCTAAAGTCTAGAGTGTCCAGTCTTGGCTTAGCAACGCCATTCTTCGTATGCTTGTAACAATAAGATTTTTGACTTGCCACCACTATATAGCCTATCCCACCAAACCCTTTGTTTCCCTACCATAAGCCTAACGTTACAACCCTTTAAAGACCTCTTTGATAGTATTTCCTAGGTGCTTACACCAAAGCGATGGAGGTTTGATCTATTCTCAAGCCTATGGTAATCTATGTACTAGGACCGGTTAATGAGTGTTTATCTTCCATTTCCAATTTGTTATATTTCATATACACCCGAGAGAGATGTGAGTATCCAAACACCCCATGTGAGGTGCTAGTATATGATTTTCGTGCTTGTTATTACTTTTGCGGGGCTTATATGTGTTGTGGACTGTTTTAAACCAATGCTTCATGGCCTCTAACTTATAAATTAATTGGCTAAAAGCACATTTGCTTGAGGACAAGCAAATACCAAGTGTAGGGATATTTGATAAGGTTTTAAAAGGTACCTTTTTGAGGGGTCGTTTAAGCCCTTATTTGATCACTTTTGTATCCGTTATTGCTTAATATTGTTCCTTTTCACTTTTTAGGTCTCTTGAAGGCAAAATGCTGGAATGACACTTATTTGGACGAAAAGGCGCGAATATACGAAGAAAATGGCCAAAGTCAGAATCGAGACACTCAAAGCTGCTGAAAACACAAGGTGACGGCGTCACTGCTTAACTGCGACGCCGTCGGAAGATTTTGTGACGGGACAGAAGCCAAAACTCCTATTTTCAAGTGACGACGTCAAGTTGTAAAAGAGTAGGCAGTCGCAACTCAGACGGCCTAGATGCAATCCAGACGGCGTCAGAAGCTGAAGAGGACGGCGTCACAAGCATAAGGTGACGCCGTCGCAAGTCTAACGTGGCTAAGACGAAACCCTAATGACGGCGACACGACGGCGTCACAAAACATAAGGTGACGCCGTCGCAGATGTAATCTTATATATAGAATCCGAATTTTTCAGTATTTGTGTGTAGTCTTTTGGAGTAAGAACCTAAACCGAACCAAGGCTGTCTTGTATAGTATTTTAGGGTTCCAAACCCTATCTTACACCAAGATAAGTGTTTTACTTCATTAATACAATTATGTCTTTGACTATTTGTGTGTATGCTTGCATGTTCTCCATGTCTGGCTAATTTATTTGTGTGTTTGCTTAGGGAATATGAAACTTAATTATTGAATATTGATTGGTTGTCTCTTATCTTAGTTGATTAATGATCTAGTAATGCGATAGGTCATTCGTTGTGTACTTAATGCTTGATTAAATCTTTGTGAACCTTAGAATATAACTCCTTGAGTAGTTGTAAGTTAAACCATCCAAAGAGTGCCTTAGAGTAAGAGTTTATTATCCCTAGTGGGTTTTGTAGACGAGACCCTTTGGTAAGTTCAAAGAGTGTTAGGAATTAGAAATTCCAGGTATTAAAGAGTCGGTCACCTCAAGTATATGTAATCGTTAGAAAGCTCGTAGTCATAGTTCATTTAAGTTAAGTAACACCGTGGAGGACGGACGGGTCTTTACCCACTGTATGCCTGATCCACAGCCCGTTGTGTGGCGTTTTATGTAAGACTATAAATACTCTCTACCTTTCAAGGTAGAGAGTTGGAGCTCATAATAAGATTTTTCTTTCTCTCACTAAAGTTCCCTAACCCTCTAACTTTCTCTCTCTAGAACCATCTTATACGCCTAATTTGTGTTTGGTTTGATGTGTATGTGAAATCCAATATCCTACAATTGGTATCAAGAGCCATGGTTAGATCATATCTTACATATCTTTGGATTTCTAGTGGTTTTTAGGTGGTTTTTGAGTTTGAAAAAGTTTAGTGGTTTTTGCATCATTTGGTTGATCTCTTGTGTTAAAGTTTGGATTTTGGTAGTACTTTTGTGTTTAGAATCATCTCAAGTGTTTAGGTGTTGATTTGGATGGCTTGAATCATCGTGGTTGGGTTGTTTTTGGATTGAAAAGCGTGTTTTGGAAGTTTTTCAAGTTAGCGACTTGGCTCTCGGTGTAATTTTCTTGGTAGCGACTTACTTTGTAAATCTGTAGCGAGTTGCAGTGTATTGTGGTAGCGATTTGGCCTTAGTGACTTGTTGATCTGTGTCAAACCGTCAAGTTTTCTCACGCAAGCTGGCCACTTGTGAACGGCCAACTGTAAGAAACTTAAAACAGTTCAAGCACAAATGCAATGAAGATCAGGAGAGTATAGTGTTTCCTCGGGTCGTTATGTCCCAGCGAGCTATGCGAAGAATCACCAAACGAATAGTGATCGAGAGATTTGAACAGAAAAAGGGATTGTGATTATTATAACTAAAAAAAGCAAACAAATTACAGAGGCTTAAATGCAAATTAAAGAAAATTAAAAAGATAAAAAAATATTAAATAAACGCTATCACTATTTGCAAAATGATGTTTTTGATTTTATGTTTTTATAAAACTGAATTAAAAACTACGTAACGTACAAATGAAAAAGTGAAACTTACACAATATTAATCCTAAAAATATGAAAACAATATTTTTACAATCCTAATGATAAAAGAAAATTTATAGAAAAAGAAAATTATTTTTATAACTATTTATCTAATTATTATTAATTAAAAACTATTTTTAACTATTTAATAATAGCCTAAAATACAAGAAAATATGAAATAAATCTAGAAAAATAAAATTTTGACTTGGAAAAATCTAAAATAACAAAAGAGAATTTTCAAAACTATTTTTGTATTTTTCTGATTATTTTTCTATTTTCTATGAATTAAAAACTATTTAAAACTACTTAAATTACTTAAAAATACAAATTTAACTAAGAAAAATCTGGAAAAATATTTTTTGGGCTTTTTATATTTATCTTAACTTAGGAAAATTGAAAAATTATTTTTTTTTAAACTTTTCTTAATTAATTGGATTAAAAGCTATTTAAAAAGTGCTAAAAATTGATTTAAATCAAGAAAAATAGCAAACTAACTTAGAAAAATCTGAAAAATTCAAGATAAGCTTAAAATAATATTTAGAATCTAGGAAAAATGGAAAACACAGATGGTTGTGTACAAGAAAATGAAACTGCTAGGCAAGTGCTTATAAATAAGCACTTGAAATAAGCCAAATGAAAACCAATAAGCACCAACTGTTTACAGAAGTTCTAATATACTATAAGTACTTAAATGCAACTGATCATAACTGTTTTTAACCTCTGAATAGCTGATTGAACAGATTTGATGTTTTGAGTATATGAGCAAAAACAGTTTTTAGGTGCTCAGTTGCAGCCACAGAATAAGCACTCAAATAAGCTAAAAATCAAAAACCAAATATGGAGACCTAAACTAGACCTGGGTGGGACCTTGTAAACCAAAATCCAGACCTTGGCAAGCTCTTATGAGCTCTGTGCAATCCCTGCACAAAACTGAGAAAACTCAGTTTATGCTGAGATTTGTGAGCAGGGCAACTAAGACCCAACAGACAAGCTCGTTTGGAGCTTTCAAAAAATTTGTAAAATTCCACAAAAATGGTTATAAGAAATAAGACCAGTTGAACTTCTTAAACACCAAGTTTCATTTAATTTGACCCAGAAATGAAGCCATGAAAAATCCTTTCAGTCGGGCTCAAAACAGGTTTTTCAAGTTTTGACTTTTGAACCAAAAATGGAATGTTGACTTATGTGAACTTTGATTCCAATTTGAGGACTGATGTTGATGAATAATGATGAAACAAACTCAATCCAATCTATGTTTATGATTTCTAAACACAAAACTAGCTTTTGATTTCTGAAAATCTTAACAGTGGAGTACTTAGGATAGATTCAAATGAATTTTGACTTGGAGAGCAGGCAGACTCAAAATAATGACTAGAATGAGTTCAAATATGCTAAATAAGCCTGAAGCACAAAGTCCTAACTACTGAGCTAACCTGTAACACAGATTAAGCTTCAAATCCAAACACACCTTTAAACACTGATATGAAAGTTTAATGAGGCCAACTACTGATTTAGCTAATGTCACTGATTAAACTGAGTTTAATTAACTTGAATACAACCTAATGAACAGATTTTAACTATTTATAACTACAAAAATAGATTATGCTATGAAACTTGAGAATAACTTACAAAATGTCCTTAGCCACTATGGCTTGAAACCTGTGAAACCAGAACCACTACCTATTCTAAACCAATAAACAACTCATTATCAACCCAAATCCATGTCTGCATCACCCATTACCATTTCTGCATCAATTTTTGCCCTATTTTGACTTTTGTTGACCAGATTCCAAAATAGCTTAAAACTTTAATACAGGCTTACAAAAAGCTATGATAAGCTTGCATAAGCTTATTTGAGCTTGTAAATAAGCTGCTAGAGGTTTGAGCATGAGAATTTGAAACTCAAATTTGTAACAGTGACCATGGAATAAGAAAGCTTAATACAAACTTAAATTGATACTTGTAAAGAGTTGCAATACACTTAAATAAGTTAACTTGGTACAATGTAACTTGAAAATACAACTAAGAATTCATTAAGACTTAAGAAATTTAAAAACGAAATACATTTTGAAAATAAAACTAAGTGCTATATCCTTCTTCCTTCTCTTTGCTTCTTTTTATACTCCAAACATCTTCTCTCACCTCTCTCTTCAAATCCCAGCATTAATCTGAACCATTGGATGCTTTGGAGAGATGTTGGCCACTGGATTGAATTTGGCGCCAAAACTGTTTTTTAACAGTGGGGTGCTTGAGTGTTTAGGGGAGGAGCATTAAATGCAATTTGGAGGTTGTTGAGGTGGGGGGAACAAGGATGGAGTAGGGTGGCTGGAGGTGAGGGGGAGGGGACATGGTGGTCGGGGAAGACAGGAAAAGGGAGGGTGGTTTGGCGATTTATTTAAACCGTGGGTGGTTTCGGGTAAACGGGTTGGGTTTGGATATAAGGGGTGTTGGGCTTATATTGGGTTTGGACTTAGGATTTATTTTGAATCCATTTTCAACACTAGGGACCATTTGTGTAATTCTGAAAATCCAGGGACCAAAGCTGTAAATTATGAAGTTGTAGTCCAAGGGCCTATCTTGCCATCTTCAATAATCCAAGGACCAATTTTGCCAATTGTGAAATTCCAAGGACTAAACATGAACATTTTTAAAATCCAATGATCAAAACTGTAATTTCTCAAAACTTTTGGACTTTTCATCAAAGGACTAATTGTGACAAGTTATGATTTTAAAAGGACCTTTGGTGATTTTTCTTTTGAAATTATGTGCTCAGGGACTATTTCTGACAATTTTTGAAACTTTGGGGACTAAAACTGCCAATTTTGCAAACTTAGCTCATTTTTCATCTGATTTTAAACATTTTGCATCTGAAACATATAAAATGCAATTTTGGAATATTTTCAGTATTTTGATGCATTTCTGAGCATTTTTAAACGTTTTGCAGTTCAGATTTGACCAAAAATGATGAGTATTTACACACTCATCAATCCCCCACACTAAACTATTGCTAGTCCCTAGATATCTTTTGAGAAAAACTTAATGGATTTGAATCTCTTTACCAAAAGCCATTACTTCTGGAGTAGCCAAATGTTTCAGTTCAAGTAAGAACCATGGTACACCGATAACCATGTGATTTTGAGCAAACCACCAGCTTCCAACGGATTTGATTTGTCTTTACCAGAAGCCGTTTGCTCTGGACTAGCCAACTCTTAGATAAATTATCAATATTATCTTTGGTGAGCTGATTACCAATTATGGTTTTTCCACTGCCTTTACCACAAGCCATAAACTTGCGGGCTAGCCAACTCTTCACTTTTTAGGATATGGTGAGTTGAATACCATACAATTTTGGGCAAATTGCAAGCCGTCAACGGATTTGAGATATCTTTACCAAGAGCCGTTTGCTCCTGGATTAGCCAATCCTTTTGTTTATTAGACAAGGCGGACTGATAACCAATTGAGTAAGTGCAAAACACTTACTCCAAAAAAAATTTTGGCCAAAAACGGGGGAATCGGGTGGTATAATTACATGATAAAATTCGTGAGAATTCCCCCCCACACTAGAAATGAATATTGCCCTCAATATTCATAGTACCGGCGGTTATGCCGAAACAAAGAACGTAAAAGGGAAATACGACGGCCATTATTTTGAATGTTTTGAATTATACTTATATATACACAACATGTGGGGCAACCCCCCCCACACTAGGGTGGTAGAAAGATAGAAAGAAGTCAGAAATATGGGTGAAAACCCATATGGCATGCTACTGTTTTTGATTCCCGAGTCGCTAGCTTGACTCGACCCCGTATTCATTTGTTCATGGGGAAAGTAACGTGGAAAACCAATCTCGATCGGACTTTCGTTCACAATGTTAATAAACATATGAACATCAGAAAGTTCCACACCGACGAGATATAACCGCGGTATATTTAATAGTAGAAACTATAAAGGATGATACCGGGGTCAAAGATGGTGTCCTCATTCCCGAAAGAGAAAAGGGAAAGAGCAACCACACCATCTGTGAAGAATGGAATAAAGACGTACATGAGAATGCAAGTCCATTCCTCATCAGAGAGAAGCAAATCACCAGTTTTGACAGTTTTAAGCTTAAATTTGAAGCTTAGATGGTGATTGTCAATAAGATGTCCGGGAGGGAGGGTGGGAAACGGTTCTTCAATCAACAGATTTTCTAGAAAAAGGATGTCCCCCTCCGAATCAAAGTAAGTATTATCAATTCCCGTTGGAATTGACTCATCACTAAGAAAGGCATCGACTTCATTCCAAAAGTTGTCGTCTTCCTCATCAGGATTGAGAGAAGGTATGGAAGAGTCGGGAATAAGACTAGAGGATGATGGATCATTTTTGAGCAATTCTTCAATGGGAAGAGTGTCTCCCATTGGATCACAAACATCATCATCCAATTCAGATGAAACTGAAGAGAGTTTGGTTTCATCCACAGAGTTAACAAACTCGATACGATAAACTGATTCCGGAGGTGGGACAAGTGGTGTGCTCTTAGAGCTAGCAATTTCCACCACTTCCGATGAAGTCTCCGATTCTAGATCATCATTGATGAGTGTCTAAATACTCATCATTTTTGTATAATCTAAACTGCAAAATCATCTGAAAACACTCAGAAACACATCAAAATGATCAAAATATCACAAATCAGTGTTTTATGTGTTTTAAATGCAAAAATATCAAAATCAGATGAAAAATGTATCAAGTTTGCAAAAATTGGCAGTTTTAGTCCCCCAAGTTTTAAAAGTTGTCAAATCTAGTCCCTGGAATTCAAAAATGTGGAAATTTATCATTCAAGGTCCCTGAAGTATTTTAAGTTGTTAAAAATGATCCATGAATGAGTTTTTGGTCAATTGGCAAGATAGGTCCCTAAACTTTGGAAAATTGCAAAAGTAGTCCTTGGATGTTTTAAAATGAAATTTTATGCAAAAGTTATCCTTGTACTATTCATTTATGGCAAGTTTAGTCCTTATGATAAGTTTGGAATAGTGGCATTTTCAGTCCTTGAAGATTGGCAAAATTACAAAATTGGTCCTTGTATTCTACACAAACCAAACGGACACCCTTTGTTCTAATCCAATCCAATCCGGCCCAACTATTTCAAGCCCAACCCTTTGGCTTAAGCCTTGAACCTTGACCCCCAGTCCACAACCCATTGTGAACCCCAGCCAAACCCCTTTTGACCCCCCTTTGTTATTAAAGCTCGGTCAACAGATAGTCAAACCCACTCTCTCGCGCTCAAAAACCAGAGCTACTGTAGCTCTATCTCTTCCAAACCAGATATTCAAAACCAGAGATGGTTTTCTCCACATTTTCAACCCTCCTCCCATACCTTGTCCCCTCCACCTCTTCTAAACTCCAAATACTCTTAATTGACTCAACCAAATCCTCATTAAAGCTAAAACCTGCTTTGAAGATATTTGGCGCCAAAAATCACATGTGGACGGTTCTAATTATTTTGAGTGATCCAAGGGCTCAGAAGTGGTGGGAAAGTCTCAGAGACACATGGGGATGATGAAAAGTCTATAAAGGAAAGAGAAGATGCATTGTATCACACTATCTAGTGTAATTTTATTTTTCCTTAGTCGTTTTCCTTAACTTAAGCTTTTCAATGTATGTTTTCATTTCTAAGTACTTTGTTTAAGTTTCTAAAGTGTATCTGAATCTTTCTTAATAATCAATTTCAAGTTTTCATTATCAATTTCAGTTTATGCAGTTTCATTTAAAAAAATCTCATATTATGGAAATGTTGTTTGTAGAGGTTATAATGGACTGAGTAAGCCACATAAGCTCCCTAGAAAGCTATTTCAAGCTTTTAGAAACTCTAAAATTCAGTTTAGAAGAAAAATCAGAAAATCATCAAAAATACCAAATAAATAGATCAAAAATAAAAAAATCACTTGGAGATGGTGTACACAGCTGGAGCAGGGTAAATCATGGATGGCCTTGGTTTAGTAGCTTAGTGGTAAGCTAATAGGGGTGTTCATTGGTCCTGGTTCTCAGTTTTAAGCTTGGAAGCTTTTGTAAGCTCTTTTGATCATCTTGGCATCTTACTGTTGTACTTGTTCATAAGCTTTAAATTCTGTTTCTTTATGTTATTTAATCTTGGTTAAGTGTTATTAATCATTAAAATCAGTCGCTTGTTCTTTTAAATTAGTAATTAGCAAAACTCTAGTTTTAACAGTATAAACTGCATCTTGGTCAATTCTTAGTTTGAAGTTGTAATGGGTGTTGTTTAAGGATTCATTAGTCCTATAAAGAGATTATACAAGGTTGTAAATCAGTTTCATGGTTTAAAATTGTGTTTTGTTTTGAAAAAGTTCCATAACAATCATCATAAGTGTTGTTTGGTTTATTTAGTTTAACTGTGCTCAAGAGTACTCAAGTTGTTGTTCATGCTTGCTCTGTGTCTCTTTAGTGCCTTATAACTCATTTCAGTCAAGAAATCAAGTCCTTGTTAGCTCATAGTCAAAATTCCCTTTCATGTGATCTTGCAGCTTAACTGTTGGAATCTGGCAAGATCCAAGTCTTGTTTTGTATTCAAAATACTTAGAACTAGTTTGCATTATGTCTAATTTATCTTAAAACATCATTCTTAGTTCATAAATCCAGATCAAAACTCAGTTTAGTCAACTTCTCAGTTTTGATAAAAAGTCAAATGTTGAAATTCTTAGTTTTTGGCCAACAAGAGAGAGTTTTCTTGAGCTCAATTCTGAGTCATTTTCACTGTAACTTGTGGTTTTAGAAAGTGCTCCTGGTCTAGTCTCTTATGTCCATTTTAGCACAATTTTATGAATTTTCTTTAAGCTCTTGATCAGCTTGTTAAAATGGTACCAAGTCCCCTGTGCAGGGCATCAGGTCTGCACAGGGTTTACACAGGTTGTGCAGAGCTCACAGTAAGCTCTTGGGAGCTTGTCTGGAGCTAAGTTTTGGTTTGAAAGCTCCTTGCCAGGTCCTCTTTAAGTTCTAGTATTTGCTTTTCAGTTTGCAGCTTATTCTTGTGCTTATTCTTCAGCTCAAAGTAGGCACCATACACCTGTTTTTAGCTTATTGCCCATTTAATCAAATCAGTGTAATCTTGCTTATCAGAGGTTGTATCTTGTTGTAACTTGTTCCATTTTAGCCCTCTTAGCTTATTATAGCTTGTGTATCAGTTGGGTAGCTTTTGGACTCCATTTGCTAGATAAAGTGCTTATTTCAATAAGCACTTCCACTTCAGTTGCATATTCCTCCATATAAGCCCTTGTTTTTCTATTTTTCCTAGCTTCTATATATAATTTTAGAGTTTTCCTTAACTTTTCAGATTTTTCTAAGGTGTTTTGCTATTTTTCTTAATTTAAATTAGTTTTTAATCCTTTTTAAATAGCTTTTAATACAAATAAATTAGAAAAAGCTTAAAAAAATATGTTTTCTATTTTCTTAGGTTAAGATAAATATAAAAGTAATAAAAAGTATTTTTCTATAATTTTCTTAGCTTAAATAATATTTTCTAGCATTTTAATTAGTTTTAAATAGTTTTAAATTAGTAATAAATATATAAAAAGTCTAAAAAAATATATTTTTGATTTTAAAATTAGTTTTATAGTATTTTAGATTTTTCTAAATCATAAGTTTATTTTTCTAGCCTTATTTTGTATTTTCTTCTATTTTAGAGTATTTATTAAATAGTTAAAATAGTTTTTAATTAATAATAATTAATTAAATAGTTATAAAAATAATTTTCTTTTCCTTAATATTTTATTTTATCATTAGGATTGTAAAAATGTATTTTTCATATTTTTAGGATTTATATTGTGTAAGTTTCACGTTTTTATTTGTACGTTTACGTTATTTTTATTTAAACGTACGTTTTAGGTTTTAAACGTTCATCACTTTAAATATAGTGATAGCGTTTATTTAATATCTTTTATCTTTTTAATTTTCTTAATTTGCATTTAAGTCGCTTTATTTTATAAACTTTTTCAGTAGTGTAATATTCAATCTAATCCTTTCTGATCGCTATCATTAGTGGTCATTCTATCGTCTGATCAAGTGTTTAACACACCATTGAGTCTCCGTGGGACATAACGACCCGGGAATCCCCTGTATTCTCTGATATTCATTGCATTTGTGTTTTAAGCTGTTTTAAGCCTGTTACGGCTGGTCATTCACAAGTGGCCAGTTTGTGTGATTAGACTTGACGGTTTAGCACAGATCAAATTTTGGCGCCGCTGCCGGGGAGGCTTTAGCGTGTGTTTAGCCTTTTTCAGATCCATTCTTGCACATACCCCATCTTTTGTAAAAAGTTTTTTGTAAAGTTATCAGAAAATCAAAAAGTTCATTAACACTTTTCCTAAAGTGTTAAAAACGCCAAAAATATTTTCATTCTTTGTTTTTATCGTCATGTTTTTCAAAAATACCAAAAATATTCCTCTTTACCCTCTTACCTTTTTGATTCTTCATTTCTTACCCTCTGTTAACCTTTGATTCTTTCTATGTCTTATCCTCACCCTCTTGGTTGTCAATGGTGTGGTGGACCTTATAATGGTGGCAATTGCCCCAGTTGTGGCATGGTGGAATCAGGAAACGGGTCTGTCTATAACCAAGATCCCTATTCCTACCATAACACGACTGATTTATTCCATCAGCTACCACACTGTGAGACTCAGCAGTTTTACTGTTGTGAGTACTGTGGTGGTTCACATTCCAGTTCTGATTGTCAATCAGGAAACACGCTTGTCTATGAGCAGGTTCCTGATAACAATTATGACTACAAATACCACTCACAACCACATCAGTTTTACTGTTGTGAGTATTGTGGAGGTTCTCACCCTAGCTCGGATTGTCAAACAGGGAACCCATTTCCTTGCAACAATTACGACTCTTCGTATAATGACCAACCTCCACAGTACCAAATGATTCAAGCGACTCCTCATGAAACTACGACAGACCTTCTACTGAAGACTCTGGAGTTATTAAAAGAACTTAAGGAGGAGTCGGCTATGTCCTCCCAAGATAATCCAAATGAGAAATCCATGGAAGTTTTGTTAGCCGAAGAGTGGGCTGCTAAATTAGATTCCCAAATTGCCTTTGAACAATCTGTTAGGGAGTCAATTGCAAAAGAAAAAGCAGCCAGATCTAGCTCTCGATTCCGTTTCATTCCTGATGACGATGATGATGAAGATATCCTTGATATCCTACAATTCTATAACAGTTCATCAAGTTCATCAGTTGAAACTCCTTCCATGAAAAATCAGGGAGAAAAGACTATGATGGAATTACTAGCAGAAGAACAAATGGAAAGTATTAAACATATGTATGCTAGTCCGTCTAAACTCCCTCAGTCTGTTGTTATCACACCCGAAGCTCCCACTCACTCTCTGAACATGGGGGATGAGCATCTTGACACTGTTCCTGAAAAGGAATCGGACGAATTGATAAAGTCTAGTGTTGAGGACCTTGTCCCAATCCCGGGAGAGTCACAGGGAACTATTGACCATATGTGTGATATCCCTTTCCCTCTTGAGTGTTCAAATGATCAATTTGAGACTTTCTCCGATTTCAGCGATGATTGTAAATCTTATGGAGACATCGACTATGTTGAGGCATCACTTCCACAGTCTGATCCTCTTCTTGAGGAGTTCACCGATGAACTCACTCACATCAGTCCACTTTCATCAGAAAGTGACGATGATCTCTTTGATTTCGAAGCCGATCTTGGAGAAACTAGAAATCTCCTATACAATGATCATTCACTCATTTCTTATCCCATTTCCGACTCTTCCATTCCTTCTCTCACTCCAGATGAGGAAGATGACAAATTTTGGAAGGAGGTCGATGATTTTCTTAGTGATGAGTCGATTCCAACAGGAATTGACAATACTTACTTTGATTCGGAGGGAGACATCCTTTTTCTTGAAAATCTGTTGATTGAAGAACCGTTTCCAGCTCTCCCTCCCGGAAATTTTGTTTCCAATCACCATAAAAGCTTAAAATTTAAGCTTAAAAATGTCAAAAATGGTGATTTGCTTCTTTCTGATGAGGAATGGACATGCATTGTGATGCACATATTTATTCCATTCTTCACACATGGTGTGGTTGCTCTTTCCCTTTTCTCCTTCGGGAATGAGGACACCATCTTTGATCCCGGCATTTTCAATTATCATTTTTGAGCCGGTTCTCTCTATATCTCATCGGTGTGGAACTTTCACGTGCTTCAAATGTTTGTCCAAACATCTTGAATGAAATTCCGATGGAGATTGTTTCTTCCACTTTGCTTCCCCATGAACCAATGAATTCGGGGTCGAGTCAAGCTAGCGACTCGGTAACCAAAAACAGTAGCACACACTATATGGGTTTTCACCCATATTTCTGTCTTCTTACCCCCTTTCTACCACCTAAGTGTAGGGGTGATGCCCCACATGTTATATATATATATATATAAGTTTTCTCTAAAATCTCTTTCATAATAATGGCCGTAGTATTCCCCTTTTACGTTCTTTGTTTCGGCATAACCGCCGGTACTTTGAATATTGAGGGCAATATGTAAGATATAACTTTTCACATACACATCAAACCATAACACAAGGTGGCGTATAAGATGGAATTCTAGAGAGAGAAAGTTAGAGGTTTAGGGAACTTAGTGAGAGAAAGTGAAAGATATTATTATGAGCTCCAACTCTCTACCTTGGGAGGTAGAGAGTATTTATAGTCTTACACAAATCGCCACACTTTGGGCTGTGGATCAGGCATACAGTGGGTAAAGACCCGTCCGTCCTCCACGGTGTTACTTAACTAAATTACTACTTAACTTAAAAGAACTACGACTACGAGCTTTCTAACGATTACATATACTTGAGGTGACCGACTCTTTAATACCGGGAATTTCTAATTCCTAACAATCTCCCCCTAAGGGAGGTCACCTCAATAATGCACCAAAATTACATAGAATACAAATAGATTTTACATTAACACTTGATCTTGTATTCTTGATGTAGTCCTTTGCTCCTAAGCTCGTAGTCATTGAATCTTCACATTGCATGTTTGGTTATTCCAAGTGGAGGTCTTTTACTGATCCACGTGATGATAATTTTGAGCCATCATTTGAGATCATCAGCTATCAACAATCTCTGAGACATCCATTGTGGTGTTGTGACTTTGGGACCGACATGCTCACATTCTGGATCATGATATCTTCTCATCAGAGTAGCGGAAGCATTTGTTGAATCATGATATTGGCAGCAGCGTAGCAGAAGCATGGAGTGAAAATATCAGAGACATTGATGCACTAATCATGATTTCTTTTGAGATGAATGTGTTAAGTGAGCATGCGGCAATGGATTGACCACTTCATTCTGATCAGCTGCAAACGTCGGGCGTACCTGCATACAACAGTTAGCAATAAAGCGCACGAAAGTGTCTTTGATCACTTTCGTTGAATTGAGGTACACGGCCCACGGTTCCCCGTTGATCAGTACAAGTACTGCCTGTGATCAGGTATAATTCCGAAGAATCTCCTTGACAGGGTTTCGCAGCTGTTCTAGCCGTTCTCAAACCGGAACGTCTCAAAGAAGACAGCACGGAGTGAGTGAACCAGCGAATTTTAAGTCCACTGATTGATGAAGAAAGATTTGAAAAACAACCGTGTATTGCTTAATAGAAATTGTTTTTGCAATACAACGAAGGTTTTATTGAAAATCAATTATCAATCATAAAAATACCTTTTGGTTTGAAAAATGAGTACACAGTCGATGTGCTAAAGTAAAGAGTTTTTTTTTTTTTTAAGCACAAAGACCGGTTTTTCAAAGGTATCCGTCAATCCCTAACCTGAACCAGGATTGATTCAAGAAATTGAATCGCCCCATTGTTTCTGTTCAGTTGTCACATGATTGATCTATATGATAGATCTCACATGCCACCTACCAGGAGCTTGTTTGATGTTGGCTCCAGAAGGCTTTCCATCTTCATTGTGAATGTGTAAACACATCACTCAGATGTTCTGGCAATACCACAAGGATAATGCGTAGGACTCAAGATATAATCTCTCTTTCCACATTGTGTGAAACAGAGAGTCTTCATTGAAAGTGTCCTAATGAGATTTATTGATGATCTCGTGGCTCTAGACTCAATTTGTGCATATTTGGATCCTATAACGGAGACTAGGGAGAGGGTCTCCTACTTCAATATCAACCATCTCTAAGAGAAAGTCGATAGATTATGTCGGTTCCCCGTGAGAATGAAACAAGCCCTTTTAAGAGGAACTTGAGTGGTTTGGAAAGGTGAAGTGCAGTGCGTCACTGGGTCCATGACGTCTTGTCTTCAATACCGATGTTACCATCAGTAGCATATGAAGTGAACCCGGTTTCTGCCCTAAGGTTGAATTAATGGAGGGCTATTTGTTTTCACCCTATTTTCATTCAATTCTTTTTAATTCTTCAACCCCTTCAGTGCTTACCGAGACTTCATAGCTAGAACCTTGTTGGGTTTATTCCAGTACTAGCTCAGTCTTAGTCCGCACTCTTCCCATATCTCATTTTTCTCCTTTTATCATCATACCTAAGGACTTCTACACTAACTAGTGGATTGTCCCTGGGTAGATCCCTCCGGTTCTGGCGGATCATGGGAACCAATACCTAACCTTATCATCCTTATATCACCGTACATAAAGTAAAGTTGGTCGGTCAATTTGGTATTGTTCATCTGCCATTGGATCCAATTGAAAACCATTTGAAAATCAATTCAGATACTTGTGATATATTATCAAAGCATTTTGTACCTGAATTGTTTTTGATATTTTTAGAGCGAGAACTCCCCCTCAACATGTGCATCAAGTATTTGAGAAATGTTAAGCACATGGAGGCAAGAGAAAGAATTAACTTCTTTGATTACAATTTTCTAAAAGATATCAACATCACTTCCCTCAACAGATCAAGTGGGAATAACATTTCCGGGAAGGATGAGGTTTCCATGAATTTTGCTTCCCCCTCAATATGTGCCTTGAGGTTTGAAAAGAGTTTTGCACATACTAGGGGGAACCTGCACATTGGGATAAATGATCACGTTTCAAATCATAGGTTTAAGATAGGTGCTCCCCCTCAACATGTGCATTAAGTATTTGAAATCGTTTGTCACATGTGGGAGGGACAGCATGTTCATTCATGTGAAACCATTTACCTTAATATCAGTTTAAATCTAATTTAAATCACACATTCTCCCCCGATCACAATTATCAAATCATTTGAGATTTGTGATCTCGTATAGATTTAAATTGATTTTGAAAGCTTTTAGGGAGAATTGTGACTTGATTGTGAAAGCGTTTGAACTGATAAGGATCGGATTTTAAGACTTTAAACTCCATTTGTAAAACCATGCATGTATATCTTTTGAAAACAATTTAATGCCAAATAACTTTTTAATTTAATTGAAATCATTCTCCCCCTCAATCAATGACGTAGGTTGTTGATTGAGAGATAGAGATTTTGACAAATAAGTTCTGATGATTATCAAAAATAGAGATTGAGTTATTTTTCAAAGCATTTAGTTTTCAGCAGATATGAGTTTATAGAATCAGAGCATAGGATTTGAAAACATGGTAAAACATGGCTCTGTTCTTTCTTTAAAAGCGGGTTATTGCCTGAAATGACAATAAATCATTTTTTCTCTTTCTCCCAAAAATATTTTTTGATTTTATATATAAAATTTCGAACAACATCTAAAGTCCCGTGTCATTCTTTGAATGACAACATCAAGACCGTAGATATTATCGAATCGAGAGAAACATGACAAAATGACAATATTTTTTGAAGATTTTTCGAAATTTTTTTTTCAAATTTTTATGGATTTTGAAAGTTTTATATTTTTTCTATTTGATTTTTTGAAGGTTTTATAGTTTTGTATTTTGTTTTTCGAATAGATATATACAAGAGATAGAAGAAGAAAGACCTTTACTCCTCGTCTTCCTCCTGATGACGTTTGAGTGTTTCTGGTTGAAGGCTTTTCAAGCCAAGACGTGGAAGAATAAACTCAAAACGTTCTCTTGGAAGAGCTTTGGTGAAGATGTCTGCTAACTGGTATTCAGTCCTCACAAAATAGAGTTCCACCACACCGTTTTCCCCTTGCACCCTGATGAAATGATGTCGAATGTCGATGTGCTTTGCTCTTGAGTGTTGTACGTTGTTGCATGAGAGAGCAATAGCACTTTTATGATCACAGTACAGAGGGATTTGTTGAATACAAAGCCATAGTCAGTTAACTGAGATCTCATCCATAGGATTTGAGCACAACAAGATGACATGGCTATGTAGTCAGCCTCTGTAGAGGAAATAGAAGTACTCATTTGCTTCTTTGACGACCAGCTCACAAGCTTATCACCAAAAAACTGAGCATCTCCAGACGTACTTCGACGAGTATCTTGACACCCTGCATGATCTGCATCTGCATATGCTGTTAGTGACATACCGGTGTCCTTCGGGTACCAAAGTCCCATATTGATGGTTCCTTGGAGATACCGAAAGACCCGTTTAACCGCTTCAAGGTGCTTTTTAGTAGGCTTAGCCTGGTATCTAGCACACATGCAAACAGAAAACAAGATGTCTGGTCTACTAGCAGTGAGGTACATCAGGGATCCAATCATACTACGATATTTCGTTTGGTCTACCATGATCCCTGAGTGGTCCTCATCTAGTTTGGTTCGTTCAATCATGGGTGTGTCAACAGGGTCACTTGAATTAAATCCAAATTTCATTAAAATCTCATTTGCATATTTAGATTGATTTATGAAAATGCCTCCGGGACTTTGTGAAATTTGAAATCCCAAGAAAAATGACATTTGTCCCATCATTGACATTTGAAATTTTGAACTCATTTCATTTAAAAAAATGGTCACACACATTGGGGTCAGTCGAAGCAAAGATGATATCATCAACATAAATTTGAACATGGATTAAATGTTTGCCTGACTTCCTTGTGAACAATGTTGGATCAACTGCTCCTTTGCTGAATCCGGTAGATAGAAGAAACTTTGATAGCATATCATACCATGCCCTTGGAGCTTGCTTTAAACCGTACAGAGCCTTCTTTAGACGATAAACGTGGGTAGGATGCTCTGGATTTACAAAGCCTTCAGGTTGGCTGACATAGACGACTTCTTTAAGATCTCCGTTCAGGAATGCCGTCTTCAAGTCCATCTGATAGACTACCATGTTCTTACTAGCAGCATTAGCCAAATAGATTCTGATTGCCTCGATTCGAGCAACAGGAGCAAAAGATTCTTCAGAGTCTATACCCTCCTCTTGACGGTATCCTTTAGCAACTAATCGAGCCTTGTTCTTCAACACATCACCATGCTCATCAAGTTTCACTTTGAAGATCCATTTAAGAGCAATAATCATAGCACAGTCTGGAGCAGGTACTAACTCCCATACATCAAGTCGATCAAACTCATGAATTTCTTCTTGCATGGCATTGAACCAGCTGTCTTCATTCATGGCGGTTTTAACATCTTTTGGTTCGATCTTAGAGAGTACGGAGTTGAAGAAACACCACAAGGCATCGGTTGCAAGTTGTTTACGTGTGGATACAGGACGAGAGGGATTTCCAATGATGTTGTCCAATGGATGATCGTGAGTCCATTTTCTGAGGTGTTCATGTGGCAGTGGTTGAGGGACTGAAGTAGCAGAGTCGATGTCTCCTGAAGAAGATGGTTCTGATGAAGATTCATGAGCAAATACATTTTCAAATGGAGCATCTTCAGGAGTATCAAAGGAATTAACTTCATCATTGATACCAGACATAGTTCCATGATGTACCCTCGAAGTTTGATGATTTATTGATGAGACAGAGTGATCAGCAGCAGGCGCTTCTTGACTTTGAGATTGAAGGATTGACGTCATTCACAGGAATATGAGCTGCCTCTGAAGTAGGAATTGTCAGTTCATTAGCACTTGGCTCATAATGTTCATCAAACATGGGATCAAACAATTTCTTTAAATCAACATCAGATGGAGGTACATATGGAGTTTCTGGAGAAGAATTTGGTATAAGGGATGAACTAATGGGACTGTCTTGAAGTGCGGGTCCTGAACTGGAGAGTCCAGGAGTCATAGGACCACTGCGATAGAAACTCTCTCTGACTATCTTTATCAACCCATATGTAGACAATTTGAAGTGACCACTGAAAAAGAAAACCTGATATATACCAAACTTGAAACTGAAGAAGAATTCCATGCATTTGCATTAAGCTCGCCTTTGTGAATTTTAACTTGAATCTCAAATAAGTGATAATTGATTAACTCCGAAGTAATCAGCTTGTGTCAAATGCCCAACACGTGAATAAACGTACAATCGGATGTACGTCGATCCACTGAATGAACCGGAACAAATGATTTCTTGACATTAATGTATTCTTCCTAAAGGTATACATGTAGAGACTGATCTGGAAGATTCACCACAAATGTCTTCGAGCGAATGAGGTAGTCATTTACCTTAATGTTCATGTGGTTGATTTATAGCGTGTACAATGAGAGGAACAATAATCCGTAAAGATATGGCAACGGAATACCAAAGAGCGGATCATTATTCAATAGTGCAACTTACAATATCATGATAGTCATTATAAACGCCTTGTGAAATAACTGGAGATAAGGTTTCTTGAGAATTCCAAGAAGTACTTCTTAGATGGTGAACCAGTTGAATCAATAGAAACCGGAGCATGAGCTTCAGAAGCTGGATGATCAACATTCGTCGAAGGTTGAAAGTACTCATCAAACATATCTTTGAAAAACAATGAATCCCTACCATTGATTCCCAATTATTCTTAGTAAGTGAAGCATTAGGCGTTGGAGGAGAGTCATCAAAAATCAAAACAATGAATCCCAGTTATCCTTAGTATATTCACTCTTCATCAAAAAGAATATACACTCATGATCATAAAAAATTAAGTCGTATAACCATTATTCAAACATCCATCATCATGTAGTATATTCACTCTTCTCCCTCTAAAAAATTGCATCCGAAGTTGCCATTTTTGATTTAACAAGTGAATAAGAGTATACACCAATGAACATAGATCCACTTGATGATTGAATGAGCATGGAAAAACATGAAGCTTGTTGATGAAGAATGTAGATGAGTATGGCCATTCATGAGAGAATTTCTCATTAGCTGAAGATAAAGCGCACAGAAGAGCGTACACTTTTCTTTTCTTTGAAGAACGGGGCCTGAAGTGTTATCTGCAGACACCATAATGATGAAGTACGAGGCCTGAACTGATTTGAACAGACGTCATTGTTAAGAGCCCAGTCATATGTTTAGAGCCGCCCGAATCCAAATACCAAGGGACGATTTGTACGACTTGCTTTGGACAACAGACGAAGACAGAGAATTGGAAACATTGGATCCCCACGTGCTGATGGGTTCCTTTTGGTTAGCACAAACAGTCTTTGAATCAGCAGAAACCCTAGATGCAATGGCATTATCCCTAGGAGCTGAACTAGTAGAGGCATCAGACTTAGTCAAATGACATTTTGTGCTTAATGGGATTATTCTACCAGTTGGCTTCCAAACCTTAACAGGCACTATTCTCGGCATAGTGGATCTAGTTAAAGAGCAAGGTTTGCCATTTGTGAACATTCGACCTGTTGGCTTCCACTGAAATCCTACATTGGTAAAAACCTTCCCTGTAGGTTTCCAGGATTGCTTAATCTGTTTTGCTTTCCAAACTTTCTTAACTGGGGTATGATTCTTAGATCTCAGAAATAACACATCACATTTATCATGATTACCAGAAGATAAACATTTTTTACATGTTTTGCAGACAGTATAAGGCCTCGAATTAATTTCAGTAAGCTTAGAGCTAATACTAGAACTAACACGATTCTTTTTGTTCAAATCAAACTTCTTGTCCCTATGGTGTTCTTTCACTTGCTTATCATGAACACTTTTAGTTTGCGTAATCCTATCCTTCTTTGCATTGCTTCTAGGTTTTGATCCGCTAACTTTAGTGTCAATCTTAACATCTGTAGAAGTAACGATGGGAACATTACTTGGCTTCACTACTTTCTGCATTTCTTGTCTAGAAGTGCTGGGATCTGAAGTTCTAGGAGGCACATCAAAGGTTGCTTGCTTTAATTTTGACATGGAACAAGGCATATCAAGGGTCACATGCTTGGCTTTAGGCATAGAACAAGGCACAACTATTCTATCTCGCCTATTGCTAGATTTCGGACTTGTGACAATTACATACTCTAAGAGTTCCTGATATCGTTTGGCATCCATGCAGGCATAGGCTATAGTACTATCAAAAGGTTTTTCTAATCTTTCATCTTCAACAATCTCACGGAGACCCTTCAAACTTTCCTTAAGGTATGAGAGATATGCTTTATGTGCAAGTTCATTATTCCTAATGGGTGGGGGAATATATAACATATCGATAGCATACTTATCACAAGCAGAAACCTTAGGAACAGAATATTTGCAATTGGGGATTGGCAACTTTCCTTTCACCTCACGCTTCAGATTCTCAATATCGTTAAGTAAAGAAGTTATCTTTTCAATTTGTTTATCATGATTAACTTTAAATGAATCACATAACTCTTTGTTTTGATCATTAACCTTTGAAATTTCAGCTTTAAAACAATCATTTTCCTTTTGCAAGTTATCAATTATGTTTTGAAGTTGGAAATTCTGAGAATCTAAAGGTGGAGGCATATGGGAACCAGTCACATCCTTCTTTTCACCTTTCAGTTGTGAAATTTGGGCTTTCAATCTTTTGATCGTGTGGCAATGAGCTCGAATTTGTTCATCACGTTTGCTAATTTCAAAAACTGCATCAAACTCAGGAGCATCAGAGGATGTCTTGATATTTGAGGTTTTAACATTTTCTTTGAGATGTTGATGTTTTAATTGCAAAGCAAGATGTTCAACTTCTAATTTAGAATAATGTTTGACCAAGTTATCATGATCATCCTGTTCTATTTTTTCATGCAATTTTGAATTTGTTGTTTCAAGCTCAATGACACGATCATGGGAGACTTTCAGAGCAACAGATAATTCATGAAATTGAGAAGCATCAATGGAACAATTTGTAGCAGTGAAAAACACATCTTGAGCAATACATTCAGAAATCAGATTCTCATTCAGTGTATGCAAGTTCTTCCTCTCAATCTCATTATATTTTAATTCTCTCTCATAATCACTAACCTCAACAATCATTGCATCAAATACCTTTTCCATTTCTTTAATATCAGAATGCGTCCCCTTTTTAAGACTCTCAAATTGATCTTTTAGTTGTTTAAAGAAAGGCATGACCTCAGTTAAATAGCATTCTTTAGTTTGCTCAAAACCCCTTTCCCCTTCAGTTATACCGGTGGGTGTGATCCTTTTCTTACAAGTTTTCTCAAAATCAACAAATAGTTGAAAGATAACATATTCACTGATTAAGGTCTTGCTTTTAGTGGCAAGAGATCTAGGAACTAAGTGCATTGGTGTATTAGGAGGATACACAGTTGATTTAGGCAGTTTCCTACAAGGGGGATTCTTTTCAACAAGATTTTCAGCTTTTTGCATTTCCATATCCTTTTTCCAGAACACTTGTTCAGGGGTTAATAGAGTCTGAGGCTTAAACTTGTTCAAGGAGATCCAATTTTCTTTAGTGTAATTATGGGGTTTGATCGTTATGTTATTCTTTTTACACTCAGGATCTTCTAACTTCTTATTCATTTTCTCCCTAGTGACTTCATCAGATTTCTTATCTTCCTCAGTGCACTCAACGCAACTAGGTTTCTGCCTAGGCTTAAGGATTTCATTACCATCATAAAGCACCTTATGAGCATTTCTAGCCTTTTTAATTACCTCTGGATTTGGTTCCTCAACAAGGGGAATGCTATGCTTATCGCTTAAGACTCGATGCTTAGTGATCATGTGAGCAGTTTGAATGGTATTCCCTTGTACGTACAACTTATTTTCAAGCTTGTTTTTCAAAGTTTTTAGATTGGAAAAATCATTCAAAAGTTTTGATTCCTTAGCTTTGAATTCTTGCTTAAGCATTTTAACATTTTCTTGAAGTTCGTGTTTTTGCTTAGCAGTTTTGGAAAGCTTTTCTTGTAAGGAGTTTAACTCTTGTTTTAATACTTCTTCTCTAAAATTACTTTTTCTAATAATTGTACGCATTTGGATATCCATCTCCTGCTCACGAGTGGTAAGTTCAAACTTAGCACGTTGTTCGTATATGGCAACTTGATCCTTATAGATATTGAGTTCAGTGGTCAAGGAATCATCAGGCACAAATGCAGTGTACTCATGCAATCCATAATCATCATTTTGAGAAGAAGATGCATACCTAGGTACTGTAGAAACTTTCATGCAAGTTTCCTCTGCATTAACGTGCACAGGTTGTGGCTGGTGCATCTCTATCTCTTGTGGACATGAGCATGAAGATTCTATTTTAGCATTGTCCGACTCATCGTTATTTGTTTTCTCTAACATTCTGCATTCAGCACCACCCGATTCTTCACCAGATACATTACCCAACTTATCACAACAATTTTTCAACTGCACCTGACACTCATTCACGTCTTCATTCTTTTGTGCAGATTCTTCAATGAACTTTTTCATATTATCCATGAGTTGGATAAATGTCTCAATGAATTCCTGAATTTCCATTCCAGTATGTTTTTTGAAGGAAATTCCAGTCAAGTGTTGATTGTAATCTGCTGAATATTCCCCACTGATGAATGGTTGAAATTGTTTGTAGATTACTTGAAGAGCTGCACTGGAACCATCCTTTTGAACTTCTTCATTGGTAAGTTGCAGCTTTAAATGCTCTAAGTTCAACAGCAAGCTTCTTGTCAATGTAGGTAAGTCCTGGCGGAAAAGAGCACTACATGTTCGATCCCCAGCTATGGATAACAACTGAATGAGGTGCAGATGAAGTAGCTGATAGGGCTCAATGCTGCATTTCATTTGCATGGCATTCTGTAGCTTGGACTGGTGCAATTCTCTCTCATTAGATTCTGAACACGGAGATCTCACATCCTCATTGCTTAATTCAATCATCTTTAATCGTTCAGTGTGGCATACATTATCATTGTTGTCCACAACATCATACAGTTTAAGCACTTCTGAAATCACTGGGTCAGTAGAGTAAGACATGATGTGGAAGGATGCACGGGATTTTACACGTCTATGATTTGAACCGAGAAATAGAATCTTTCGCGGGATTTTACTAAAATCAAGACGAAACCGTTAAGCAATGACCAGTAGAGGGTGTTAAGATGTCCGATGGAATGATACGATGAAAGACGATTGTGTGATAGGACTTTAGATTGTTCGTAGGAAAGGCTGAAATGTTGATTGGTTGAGATTTGGATTGGTTGATGCACGTTTTTACGGAGAATTTTAGGTCTAAAAACTTAAAAGCTCAATAACTTCCTTTCGGAGTGGATTTGGGCCTCGAAAAATTCGTTTCACGACATCGTGGTGAAACTTCACAATATTCAGGCTGTTCCGGTCGTTTTGACAGGTATTTCGCTGAAAACGGAGTTACGGATCAAAAGTTATGGCCGTTTGAAGTTTTGACGTAAAAAGTCAACTTTGGTCAAACCTCTTCTTCGTAAAAATCAACCAAGTCGCTATAACCCTTGAACCAAGTCGCTAAGTGCTAAGTCGCTAACACTTAATTCGCTACACCACTAAGTCGCTACCAATTAATTCGCTAGACAGCCAAGTCGCTAGACTCCCAAGTCGCTAACAGAAAAACAAGTCGCTAAGTAGTAACTCGCTACGGACCAAGTCGCTAACCAGATTTTGGCAGCAATTCGCTACACAAGTCGCTAGAAACACAAGTCGCTAAAGAGCAACTCGCTACTGACCAAGTCGCTACCACAAGTCGCTACCCGTAGTGGAGATTCCACTACTTGTCCTTTAACTCGCTAGCTCTAACTCGCTAGCTTTAACACTGTAAGTCGCTACAAAACTATGAAGCAAGTCGCTACCAAGAAACTATTCCGAGAGCTAAGTCGCTAGCTTGAAAGACCAAATAAACTTCACTTTTCAATCCAAAAACAACCCAACCAAGATGATTCAAGCTTACCAAATGAAAACCTAAACACTTTTGATGATTCTAAACATAAAAGTACCAACAAAATTCAAACTTTAACACAAGAAATCACCCAAATGATGCAAAAACCACTAAACTTTTTCAAACTCAAAAACCACCTAAAAACCACTATAAATCCAAAGATGTGCAAGATATGATCTAACCATGGCTCTTGATACCAATTGTAAGATATAACTTTTCACATACACATCAAACCATAACACAAGGTGGCGTATAAGATGGAATTCTAGAGAGAGAAAGTTAGAGGTTTAGGGAACTTAGTGAGAGAAAGTGAAAGATATTATTATGAGCTCCAACTCTCTACCTTGGGAGGTAGAGAGTATTTATAGTCTTACACAAATCGCCACACTTTGGGCTGTGGATCAGGCATACAGTGGGTAAAGACCCGTCCGTCCTCCACGGTGTTACTTAACTAAATTACTACTTAACTTAAAAGAACTACGACTACGAGCTTTCTAACGATTACATATACTTGAGGTGACCGACTCTTTAATACCGGGAATTTCTAATTCCTAACACAATATTCATTTCTAAGTGTGGGGGGGGGGGGGGGGGGGGGGAATTCTCACGAATTTCATATATTATCTACCCAATTCCCCCGTTTTTGGCCAAATTTTTTTTTTTGGAGTAAGTGTTTTACACTTTCTCATTTGGTTATCAGTCCGCCATGTCTGTAAGACAAAAGGATTGGCTAATCCAGGAGCAAACGGCTCTTGGTAAAGATATATCAAATCCGTTTATATGGCTTGCAATTTGCCCAAAATTGTATGGTTCTCAACTCACCATATCCTAAAAAGTGAAGAGTTGGCTAGCCCGCAAGATTATGGCTTGTGGTAAAGGCAGTGGAAAAACCATAATTGGTATTCAGCTCACCAAAGATAATTCTGATAATTTATCTAAGAGTTGGCTAGTCCAGAAGGGTACGGCTTCTGGTAAAGACACATCAAATCCGTTATATGGTTTATGATTTGCCAATAAATCATTTGGTTATCGTTGTACCAAGGTTCTTACTTGAATCAAAACAATTGGCTACTCCAGAAGTGATGGCTTTTGGTAAAGAGATAAAATCCATCAAGTTTTCTCAAATCATTGCTAGGGACTAGCAATATCTCAGTGTGGGGGATTGATGAGTGTCTAAATACTCATCATTTTTGTATAATCTAAACTGCAAAATCATCTGAAAACACTCAGAAACACATCAAAATGATCAAAATATCACAAATCAGTGTTTTATGTGTTTTAAATGCAAAAATATCAAAATCAGATGAAAAATGTATCAAGTTTGCAAAAATTGGCAATTTTAGTCCCCCAAGTTTTAAAAGTTGTCAAATCTAGTCCCTGGAATTCAAAAATGTGGAAATTTATCATTCAAGGTCCCTGAAGTATTTTAAGTTGTTAAAAATGATCCTTGAATGAGTTTTTGGTCAATTGGCAAGATAGGTCCCTAAACTTTGGAAAATTGCAAAAGTAGTCCTTGGATGTTTTAAAATGAAATTTTATGCAAAAGTTATCCTTGTACTATTCATTTATGGCAAGTTTAGTCCTTCTGATAAGTTTGGAATAGTGGCATTTTCAGTCCTTGAAGATTGGCAAAATTACAAAATTGGTCCTTGTATTCTACACAAACCAAACGGACACCCTTTGTTCTAATCCAATCCAATCCGGCCCAACTATTTCAAGCCCAACCCTTTGGCTTGAGCCTTGAACCTTGACCCCCAGTCCACAACCCATTGTGAACCCCAGCCAAACCCCTTTTGACCCCCCTTTGTTATTAAAGCTCGGTCAACAGATAGTCATACCCACTCTCTCGCGCTCAAAAACCAGAGCTACTGTAGCTCTATCTCTTCCAAACCAGATATTCAAAACCAGAGATGGTTTTCTCCACATTTTCAACCCTCCTCCCATACCTTGTCCCCTCCACCTCTTCTAAACTCCAAATACTCTTAATTGACTCAACCAAATCCTCATTAAAGCTAAAACCTGCTTTGAAGATATTTGGCGCCAAAAATCACATGTGGACGGTTCTAATTATTTTGAGTGATCCAAGGGCTCAGAAGTGGTGGGAAAGTCTCAGAGACACATGGGGATGATGAAAAGTCTATAAAGGAAAGAGAAGATGCATTGTATCACACTATCTAGTGTAATTTTATTTTTCCTTAGTCGTTTTCCTTAACTTAAGCTTTTCAATGTATGTTTTCATTTCTAAGTACTTTGTTTAAGTTTCTAAAGTGTATCTGAATCTTTCTTAATAATCAATTTCAAGTTTTCATTATCAATTTCAGTTTATGCAGTTTCATTTAAAAAAATCTCATATTATGGAAATGTTGTTTGTAGAGGTTATAATGGACTGAGTAAGCCACATAAGCTCCCTAGAAAGCTATTTCAAGCTTTTAGAAACTCTAAAATTCAGTTTAGAAGAAAAATCAGAAAATCATCAAAAATACCAAATAAATAGATCAAAAATAAAAAAATCACTTGGAGATGGTGTACACAGCTGGAGCAGGGTAAATCATGGATGGCCTTGGTTTAGTAGCTTAGTGGTAAGCTAATAGGGGTGTTCATTGGTCCTGGTTCTCAGTTTTAAGCTTGGAAGCTTTTGTAAGCTCTTTTGATCATCTTGGCATCTTACTGTTTCTTTATGTTATTTAATCTTGGTTAAGTGTTATTAATCATTAAAATCAGTCTCTTGTTCTTTTAAATTAGTAATTAGCAAAACTCTAGTTTTAACAGTATAAACTGCATCTTGGTCAATTCTTAGTTTGAAGTTGTAATGGGTGTTGTTTAAGGATTCATTAGTCCTATAAAGAGATTATACAAGGTTGTAAATCAGTTTCATGGTTTAAAATTGTGTTTTGTTTTGAAAAAGTTCCATAACAATCATCATAAGTGTTGTTTGGTTTATTTAGTTTAACTGTGCTCAAGAGTACTCAAGTTGTTGTTCATGCTTGCTCTGTGTCTCTTTAGTGCCTTATAACTCATTTCAGTCAAGAAATCAAGTCCTTGTTAGCTCATAGTCAAAATTCCCTTTCATGTGATCTTGCAGCTTAACTGTTGGAATCTGGCAAGATCCAAGTCTTGTTTTGTATTCAAAATACTTAGAACTAGTTTGCATTATGTCTAATTTATCTTAAAACATCATTCTTAGTTCATAAATCCAGATCAAAACTCAGTTTAGTCAACTTCTCAGTTTTGATAAAAAGTCAAATGTTGAAATTCTTAGTTTTTGGCCAACAAGAGAGATTTTTCTTGAGCTCAATTCTGAGTCATTTTCACTGTAACTTGTGGTTTTAGAAAGTGCTCCTGGTCTAGTCTCTTATGTCCATTTTAGCACAATTTTATGAATTTTCTTTAAGCTCTTGATCAGCTTGTTAAAATGGTACCAAGTCCCCTGTGCAGGGCATCAGGTCTGCACAGGGTTTACACAGGTTGTGCAGAGCTCACAGTAAGCTCTTGGGAGCTT
>BPTQ01000008.1:211717677-211889056 GCA_019973895.1 Chrysanthemum seticuspe | reverse complement strand
TCCGAATCGCTCAATGATAAATCGCTGAACGGAAACAAATCGCTGAACCCTGAAATCGCTGAACCACCATATCGCTTAATCCACAATCGCTGAACCACGTAATAGAAGATCGCTGAACCCACTGAAAAATACCAAAAGAGAACTAAATCATTTTAGGGCACTTTCCTAGATAAAGGGCCAAATTAGTATCTCAATATTTTAGGGCATATTAGACAATTGTACAGATGGTTGCAAGAATGATAGTAGAGGTGACAACGAAGAGCTAGTTGATTAATGATGTTACCCACGTGTGCATCAGCATCAGCTTGTTTGAACATAGGATCAGGAATGAGTTTGTGATTACCATTACCCATGGGTATGACTTGTGAGGCTTTGGTTGTGATTCCGATGTTTGAGTAGAAGGCAGTTGAGTCATTAGATGAGCTTGTCTCTCCCTGGTTGGTTTTGAACTGATTAAGAATTATTTTTTCAAACATAGCATGTCTCTCATTCTGAAGGAGGAAGGCATAGAGTTGCTCATAGTTTGTATTCTTCAATCCTTTAGTGAGCTTCACAGAGGTGACAAACTTGTGCCATTCGGGATTCATGTTGTTCACAAATTTTGAGTTCAGCTGAATGTTAGGCATAGTCATTCTGATGTTCCTCATTTCATTCACCAACTTATGAAATCTCACATAGTACTCATAGACACTCTCATCTGGTTTCATCTTGAAGTGTTCAAATTCGTCATAGAGTTGTGATTCTCTGTCTTCCATAGTTAATTCAGAACCTGAGAGAAGCATCTTGACATTATCCCATATTGCCTTTGCTTCGGTGTTGTGATTGATCAGCTTGTAGATTTCTTTAGGAAGACCTTGAAGAACAATGTTAGAAGCCCTGATATCAACATCGAATCTCTTTTTCTCCTTATCATCAAGCTCATCATACATCTTTGGTCTGTCCATTCCGTAAATCAGAGTTCCATCTTCAGCAGTATCAAGTACGTCTCTAGTCGTCTCAACTCGATACGGTCCTTCATCAATGGATTTAAGAATGTTGACACCATTTTCCTTTCCAAGACAGTACAATCTGATTCGTTGAGCCCAAGAATCGTAGTCAGTTCTGTCAAGCATGGGTGGACGAGTATCTGAACCAGCTGCTTAAACATCCTCGGCAACAGTGGAGATGATAGTAAGAACGTTGGTAGACATGTTAACAGATTATACGGGATTTTATAACTCTATGATTAAACCGGGAAATAGATCCTTTCACGGGATTTTACTAAATCAAGAGAAAACCATAAAAAGTCACCCAAGTCGCTAGAAGATAATGCACCAAGTCGCTAACACCTAATTCGCTATACCACCAAGTCGCTAAAGTCCCAAGTCGCTAAACAAAGGCAAGTCGCTAAATAGTAACTCGCTAAGCCTCAAGTCGCTAGCAAAATTTTGGCAGCAATTCGCTAAGATTCAAGTCGCTAAAGAATCAAGTCGCTAAATAGCAACTCGCTACTCACCAAGTTGCTAACACCAAGTCGCTACCCGTAGTGGAGAGTCCACTACTTGTACTGTAAGTCGCTAAGCCTAAGTCGCTAGCTCAAAAAACTTCAACTCGCTACAAAAATGTAAAGCAAGTCGCTACAAGGAAATATAGTCCGTAGGTCAAGTCGCTAGCAAGAAAACTTCACAAACATCACTTTTCAATCCAAAAACAACCCAACCAAGATGATTCAAGCTTACCAAATGAAAACCTAAACACTTGTGATGATTCTAAACGTAAAAGTACTACCAAAATCCAAGCTTTAACACAAGAAATCAACCAAATGATGCACAAACCACTAAACTTTTTCAAACTCAAAAACCACCTAAAAACCACTAGAAATCCAAAGATGTGCAAGATATGATCTAACCATGGCTCTTGATACCAATTGAAGGATATTGGATTTCACATACACATCAAACCATAACACAAAGTGGGCGTATAAGTGGAATTTTAGAGAGAGAAAGTTAGAGGTTTAGGGAACTTAGTGAGAGAAAGTAAAAGATATTATTATGAGCTCCAACTCTCTACCTTGGGAGGTAGAGAGTATTTATAGTCTTACATAAAATGCCACACAACGGGCTGTGGATCAGGAATACAGTGGGTAAAGACCCGTCCGTCCTCCACGGTGTTACTTAACTAAATACTACTTAACTTAAAAGAACTACGACTACGAGCTTTCTAACGATTACATATACTTGAGGTGACCGACTCTTTAATACCTGGAATTTCTAATTCCTAACATGGCCCATGGATTTTTTTGTGGATTGGGCGGAAGAGTAGAGGTCTAGGTTCATCTTGAAAAGGGGCGTTTGGTTCAAAGGATGCTCTTGGCGGTTCATAAGCAATACGCTCAATGGTGCAAAAAGATGGAAGAAGTAGTGTATTTGTTGGCCTAGGAGGTAAGTCATCCAAATAATCCAAGAACGGATTGGGAGATGTTGGTGGGGTCGAAAATAGTTCAAGGGGTATAAGTTTTGGAGATTTTGGTGGTGATAGTGTTTTAGATGCTTGTATTGGAGCCGGTGGAGGAGAGGTGATGATTGGTGGTGGAGTTGTCACAATAATGGTTGATTTTGGTGGTGGAGTTGGAGCACTTAAGGTGAGGAAGTTTTCATCTCTAATAGGAGATGAGATGTTGAGTGGTGATGAGTCTGATGAGGAGCTTAGGTTGACAAAGAAACAAGGTCTTACACTAATTCTTTCGGTTTTCTTGAGAGATTTGGTGGAAGGTGATGATGTTGATGACTTTGTCATTATGATCAAGCTTGTTCTAAGAGAAGGAGTAAGTAATGGTTGAGGTGTGAAAATGACCATCCTGGATGTTATAATTTATATGAGTATGGAATTATGGAAATTTATGTTTGATTTGATGTTAAACCATACATATGAAGTAGTTCCTAATGATTTGGAAGAGTTATGCATGTCAAATCTCCCTAAGTCAATCCATAGAGGAAGTGTTGAGTACATTTTGCAAGATATGCAATAAATGGACTTCAATCATTGCAAAATCCTGAAGTTCAGACAGTCACGAATTTCAAGGAACCAAAATAAGGGTTCCTTCCTTTATAGAAAAGGGTTCATTGGGTGGATTTTGAGAATTTTTTGAATTTTGGTGGGAAAACGATATCCTATTGGTCCAAGTAAGTTAAACTAGTCCTAATATGAATAATAATCAGTAAAAAGTATACTAGCAACAAAATTTAGTGAATTTGAGTGCGGGATTAAGCAAAATTTAGAAACTTACCTGCAGGCTGCCACAGATCCAAAAAATTAGAAAGGTGAAACCCGTATTTTGGTTTTGTCTGATCGGGGAATGAGATTTTGGCGGCACCAAATTTTTACACAGACGGAACCAAAAATTTGGGTCCGTTGGATCCGTGGTGGCCTGTTTTGTTTACGGAGGCGTTTTAACCCTCGTAAACTTTTCTGAATCCTGTAATTTTCCTAAAACATATGGAGAATATCATTTCTGGTTAGAAACAAGCAATAACACATATATAAACACATGGGAGCATGTATTTCAAGTAGGGGCTAGCGATTTTCACTAAATAGTGAAAACGATGAAAATTTGATAACATCAAAATGTTATTCCCCTGCACGGAAAAGTTAGTTCACCTGATTGTTTAAAGTTTAGTTATTATCCTAGAAAGCGAAAATACATAAAATACTTCATACATCATTGTTTTTGTTCTTGTACCAAACACTCCTTAAAACCTCATTACTTGTCCAACTTCTTGTTGATCTTGGAGAGCATCCTACCAAGAAACTTGAACATATCATTGAATTCTTTTGAGGGGTTGTGAATTTCTGGAAGTGTCTTATAGTACTCGTGAGGTTGAATCCTAGAGTTCGTGAGTCCATCTTCCGAGCTATTTGATGATGAAGTTGAACGAGTAGGAGGTTGAGGCTGCTTTCCTTTAGTCTTAGGTGGTGTTTGTTTTTTAAGAGGCTCTGAATCTGAACCGCACATCTGAATATGAATCTGAGGCATAAATGTCTGAATCTGACCGCATCTGAACGAGAAAAAAAACTCATGTTTGAATCGCACATTTGTTTGCTCGTACTAATTTTTTTTTGGGTTATTTTTGTGTCTACAAGAGAGATTAAGACACCCCTCTCAAGTCTAGACCATTAAGATCTTACTTCCTCTGGCCACGTCTGAACGGGAAAAAAAAAACGGTATGAATGGCTAAAATGTCTGACAGTGTCTGAACGGTTCAGATTCGGAGGCTGTTAAGAGCCTCTTTTTAAAAAAGAAACATGGTCTTAGTCTTGGCTACCCTTTCATCACTCAATGGCACAAAGATGTGAGGAATAAGGGGATAATCAGGTTTTACCCCTCTAGGATTTGGCGGAACTGGTGTAAAGGCTCTAAAGAGACGGGTAAGAAGCATCCCGTATGGAAGAGCGTTGGTTCCTTGAGTGGGAATGTCGGCCATCGTCCTTGCAATGTAGTATGCCAAGTTGAAGTGTTGACGGGTGGACAAGCTATAAAGTATGTAGCAAAGGCAAGCGTTGATATGGTCACGGTTTCCTATGGTGCTTATGACATTGACCCTAAGAAGTTCTTCCCATTTCTTAAAGTGAGGCTTAAGCTCATTGAGTTCCATTCCATATGGGTCTCGGTTGATTTCTTTCCCGGTTCTAGTGACACGAGTTGTGGATACCCTATCAAAGAAAAGGTGTTCACGGATGACATCTTTGTGGACCAAGGGAGTTTGATAAGGAGGAGAACGGTTATGAATTAAGTCAAGAATTGAGAGTGACCACTTGTCCAAGTAGAGAGATGTTCCAACACAATGAATTCCTAGCACTTGGGCGAAGTGAGTGAGAGGAATGTTGAAGTCAAGTTGGTTGACTTTGAAGTGAAGTTCCATAAGACCATCATCATTGGTTACAAGAACTATGCTAGCATAAAACTCAAGAACGAATCTAGGACAAATAGGTTCATCTATGTCTAGGAGACCAGAAAAGTTGATGGTGGCAAGTTCTTGACGAAGGTTTGCTCCCTCGACAAAGGATGGGTAGATTGTTCTACCCTTATAAAAGTAACGTTTTTCTAAACCTTTGAAAACCTTGACTTGTTCTTTGCTAAATCCCTTAGTTTTATGGCGTTGTGGAATGTAGCCAAGGGTGTCTTTGTGATCATAGTACTTTGCGGGAGGCATGTTTGTTCCTTGGAGCAAAAGTTTCATGTTTTACTAAAAATGAAGACTAGATTGACGATTTGTTCTAGTGTGTGCTTATATGCAAACAATGTGGAGCTATGGTTATCTCGACTCCTTTTTATGAATAAAATAGTTTTTATTAGTAATGTTTGCCAAAATATGAGAGATAACCCAAACGCTCCTAATTCAATTTTTCTTCATTTGAATATACCCGGGAATGCATATTAGTTATTCATTACCTTTAGTATTCAAGAGACATTATGCAAGTGATGAAAATAATGTTTTTATTTGTATGAACAATGAGAAATTGTTTTTCCTATAAGTGAGAAGTTTTTCAAAATGTTGACATGGGGTTTTTAGTTAATTATGATAATGCCTTATGAGATGCAATTTCTAACTAATGGAAACATGATTAGTTATGTAATTTAACAAATGTAATTCATGATTTGTTCAAGAAGATGCATAATCCCCATGTTTTGGTTTTGTGCATAAATTAGAACCCTAGACTCAGAATTAAGATAAGTAATTTAGTTAGGAGACTTACAATGTTGATTTTGGCTGAGATTAGTTGAAAGAGATACCTCAATTATGAGTTATGTGTGTTTGTAAGTCATTTGGTTGTGTAGGTTGTGAAGGAGGAAGTGTTCTGTAGTTTAAAACTTTGATCACAGTGAACCACAGACCGGACGGACCCAAATTTTTGGTTCCTTCTTTGTTATCGTTTGGTTCCGTGGGTTCTGCAACAAATTGCCTAATTGGTTGTGTTTGGTTATGCTAAGTTTTCGATTACATGTTTGGTTCCATTAATCCTAATCCAAATCTAAGAAGATTAAATGGTTCTCGTTTAAGAGGTTTAGTAAGGATGTCGGAAATGTTATCTTCGGAGGAGACTTTCTCGATTGAGATGTTCCCTTTTTGAACATTGTCGCGAAGGAAGTGATGGCGAATTTCAATATGCTTTGTTCGGGCATGTTGGACAGGATTTTTGCTGTGATCAATGGCTCCTTTGTTATCTCAAAGTATTGAGATGTCGTTGAGTTGAATTCCGTAGTCCAAGAGAGCTTGCTTAATCCAAAGAGCTTGTTGACATGCCTTTCCAGCTGAGACGTACTCGGCTTCGGTAGTTGAAATAGCGAGGGCCGTTTGTTTCTTTGAGAACCATGAGGTGAGACATTGTCCAACAAAAGTACAAATACCACTTGTACTCTTTCTATCGACATAGTCTCCGGCATGGTCTGAGTCGACATACACTATGGTTTCTACACCCGTTCCTTTGGGATACCATAATCCTAAACATGTAGTGCCTTTAATGTATCTAATATTCGTTTTATGGCTTCTAGGTGTGATGTTTTAGGATCTTCTTGAAAGCGATCACAAAGACAAACACTAAACATAATGTTGAGTCTACTAGTCGTGAGATAAAGTAGGCTACCAATCATTCCTCTATATTTAGTGTTGTCTACAGATTCACCTTCCTCATCCTTGGTGAGTTTAGTTTCTGAGGACATGGGTGTTTTAATGGGTTTAGAGTCCTCAAGACCAAACTTCTTGAGCATATCCTTTATATATTTAGATTGGTTAAAAAAAATACCATCATCTAGTTGTTTAATTTGAAGTCCTAAAAAGAAGTTTAATCCGCCCATCATACTCATCTCAAACTCGTCGTGCATGATTTTGGAGAAATCATCACATAGCTCTTGACAAGATGATCCGAATATGATGTCATCTACATATATTTGAACTATGATAATATGTGAGTCCTTTTTCTTCGTAAAGAGGGTATTATCTACTAATCCCATGGTGTATTTTTGTTCAACTAAAAAGTTCTTAAGTCGATCATACCAAGCTTTTGGTGCTTGCTTAAGTCCGTATAATGCCTTTTTAAGTTTGAAAACATGATTTGGTTTTTCAAAGTCGGTGAATCCGGGAGGTTGTGCAACATATACTTCTTCATTAATGAAATCGTTCAAAAATGCACTTTTAACATCCATTTGAAAAAGTTTGAAATCGTAAGCACATGGATATGCAAGTAAGATTCTAATAGACTCGAGCCTAGCTACCGGTGCATAAGTTTCGTCGTAATCAATACCTTCTTGTTGATTATAGCCTTGTGCTATAAGCCTAGCTTTGTTTCTAGACACTATACCGTTTTCATCCATTTTATTTTGAAAAACCCATTTTGTTCCAACTATAGTAAGATTTTTAGGTTTTGGAACTAATGTCCATACATCATTTCTAATAAGTTGGTTTAGCTCCTCTTGCATATCAATTACCCAAGATTCATATTTTATTGCTTCGTTTACGTCTTTCGATTCAATGGATGACACAAAACAAAAGTAGTTACTTTGATTTTGAGCTTGTGATCTTAATGTTCTTTGATTTAATTGTCATATGAATTTTTATAAAGGATGGCTTTTGGATTCTTTGATATTTACAATATCTTTATTTAATGGTTCATCTTCCTTGTTACTATCATTGTTTTCTTGATTTTCAATAAGTTGACTTTCAACTAAGTCATCATCTACCAAAGGTGATGTCTTAGAGGGAGGTGGACTTTCGTCAAATGTTATGTTTAACTATTCCTCGACTCTCATTGTTTCCTTGTTTAAAATGATGTATGCTTTGCTAGTTTGTGAGTAACCAAGAAATACACCTTCATAAGACTTTGGGTCAAATTTGGTGAGATAATCTTTGGTATTTAAAATGAAACATTTACACCCAAATACTCTAAAGTATCCTAAAGTAGGCTTTTGCCTTTATAAAGTTCAAGGTGTTTTGTTCAAGAATGGACGTATTAAGACTCTATTTAAAATGTAAGTAGATGTGTCAACGGTGTTACACCAAAACTTTTGGGGTATGTTTTGTTCATTAATCATTGTTCTACTCATTTCTTCAAGAGTCCTATTCTTACGTTCTACTACACCATTAGATTGGGGTGTTCGAGGAGCCGAAAAGTTATGTGTTATACCATTAGTATCACAAAAGTTTCCAAATTGTGTTTCATTATCGAATTCGCGACCATGATTCGTTCGCATTGACACAATGTTAACACCTAGTTAATTTTGAGTTTTCTTACTAAGTATTTCAAATTGATCAAAAGCTTCATTTTTGGTTTTCAAAAACTTTGTCCAAGTATATCTTGAGTAATCATTTACTATGACCAAAGTATAGAAGTTGCCTCCATAACTTTGTATAGCGGATGGACCGAACAAATCCATATGCAAAAGCTTTAGACACCTAGATGTGAAAACCATGTTTTTAGCCTTATGGCTACTATGAACTTGTTTCATAATTTTGCAAGCATCACAAAAGTGTTGGTCATATTTCAACTTTGGTAAGTTTCTAACTAGCTCTTTTGAGGACAAGGTTTGAATGATTCTCATATTAGCGTGACCTAGACGTCTATGCCAAAGAGTAGAGCTATCATCTAAGGTTGTTAAGGTAAGTTTATCTCTAGATGTTCTATCTATTTTCGTGATGTATATGTTGTTTTTCCTAACTCCTTTTGCTATGGTGATACCGTCTTTTAGTATTTTGCTACCATTTTCTTCAAATAGTACTTTATACTTTTTATCACATAGTTTACTAATACTAAGCAAGTTAAATCCTAGTCTATCAACATGAGCAACATTTTCAATAGTTAGAGAGTCATGAGCAATCATACCTTTCCAATGATTTTGCTTTTGAGATTGTTACCAAAAGTAACATTACCTTCGTCGTACTCTTGGTATGTTGAGAAGAGGCTTTTGTTTCTCGTCATGTGTCTTGAGCATCCGCTATCTTTTATCCATTCATCAGGCTCCAAGCCAACTTTCAAGCATACCTACGAAACATATAACTCAAGCGTTTGGTCCCCAATATCTCATGGGTCCGTTTGGGTTAAACATGTCGTTTACTTGGTTCATGTATGGAAATGATGGATATGAGTTCCATGGCATGTAATTAGGAGTTTGATATGGTCTAGGGTAGTTTTGATTCCAACCGGTATGTTGATAGTTGGGTTGTGTGTTGTAGTTTCTTTTGGGAAAGGGGCATTTGGTAATAGGTGTTTTAGGCCGTTTTTGAGTGGTTTTAGATCTAAATTCATTTTTAACAAGTCCTACTCCTATTGTAACAGCAGGTTTTGTTTAAAAAAATCTTTAGATTTCTTAGAAACTTTGACAAATTCACTACGGTCCATTTTGCAAACTTGCTGTCCTACTGCAGTAACCACGGAACCAACTTGTTCAATGGACGAAACCAAAATTTTGGTTCTGTCTGGTCCGTGGTTTACTGTTTCAGTTGGCATAGTTTGTTTGTCTTTTCCTGCCGTTTTGGTTTGACTACTTGGAATCATTACTTCATTAAAACCTAATCCACTTGTATTCCCTAGTACTTTCTGAATTCTTACTATTTCATCAGCACAAGAAATGTTTTTGTTGAGAGTTATGTTCGATGAGAACCTCCTGTGTGAGTTTTAGCTTTTCTATTTCGAGACCAAGATCTTGACATGATTTACAACCATCATCATTAGCCTTGCTATTTTCTAATTGTTTTGCCTTTTCTTTTAACTCATAAACTTCATTTTCTAAAAATTCTTTTTTAGTTTTTAAAAACTTGTTTATAATTTTTAAGCTAAGCTCACATAATTGATTATATTGATTTTGCAAAGTGTCATCATCAATAGAGGAGTAAGATGAGTCAGAATGTACCTCATTTGATTCATGTGCCATGAAAGCGATCTCCTCCTTACTTGGTTCTTCATCATCATCACTTTCACTCCAAGTACCACTTACAAAAGCTTGTTGAGTTTTGATTTTAGGTGGCTTGGGGCAATCTTCTATTAGATGACTTGTATCACCACATCTAAAGCACTTCCTTTCACTTTTTCCCTTCTTGTCATCCCGGTCTTTCCGGAATGACTTCTTGTCATCTTGGGGTTGCCTTACAAACTTTCCTCTTCTTCTAAAGAACTTTTTGAAATCTCTTACGGCCATGGCATACTCCTCGTCTTTACTATCTGAGCAAGATTCTTCATCATCACTAGATTTCATTCTTGTTTTTAAAGCAACGGATTTGACTTTCTCTCTTTTGCCTTTGATTATTTCCGAATCTTTCTCCATCACCATTTCACGTACTTTGAGATTTCCAATTAGCTCTTCAAGTGACATTATTGAGAGATCCTTTGATTCCTCAATAGCCGTTACTTTTTCTCTCCATTTTGGATGGAGTGCTCTAAGAAATTTCCTGACAAAGTTCTTGCTACAAAAATATTTATCAAGTGCTTTAAGAGAACTGACAATAGTATTCGAGCAAATCCACAATCAATAGTGTCATCTTCAAGGATAACAAATTGTTCATACTGTTGAACAAGAAGATCAAATTTTTTATCCTTGACTTGTGAATTCCCTTGATATGTGATTATTAAAGATTCCCAAATAAAAATGATTTCATATTCCTTTTTGGGCAAAGCATTATAAAGCATCATTTTAGCTTCATTATTTTTTCCTATTAGTTTTTTTTGTTCATAACTTGAAATATCTTTTGTTGTAGGACTATAATCACTGTGGAAAACTAGAAGGGGGGGGGGGTTGAATAGTTTTACCGATTAAAACTTCGTTTTAAAATATTTAGATCGACTTATGTTACTCTATACAAATGTGTATGTTGGACGTTGATAGATAAGTATGTAAATATGTAATGCAAAGGAAAAGAGTAAAAAACACAAAACCACGACACGAGTGTTTATAGTGGTTCGGCTACAAGGACACCTTCCTTACCCTACTCCACTCCCCGAGTCACCTACTCGAGAGTTCGTAAGAACTACACGACACAAACTCCTTATGGCGGATAAGCCTTCACAACGTTGCCTACTCTTTTTCCGGTACAAGGCTAGACGCCGGGTTCTTCCACGAGGTAGAACCAAACCTATCACAACGTCGCCTACACTTTATCCGGTACAAGGATAGATACCGAGTTCCATTACAAAGGAGGAACTACTACCCAACACTACACAACACCTATCCCAAAGGAAACCCACTCCTTATTACAACATTATCAAGGATATCAATATCCTTGGACACAACCTATCTATATTTGTACATCGATTGTACACCCTTGGCATCTTTCACTAATGCCCTTGACATGATCTTTTGACGCCTTTCACTAATTCCTTCATCATGGACCTTTGGCACCCTTCACTAATGCCTTGGACACGGACTTTTGGCACATTTCACTAATGCCTTTGGCTTGACCCTTTTGGCATCTTTCACTAATGCCTTCAACACAACACTTCTAGAGAGGAAGAAAGAACTATCAACAAGAGAACTTCAGTCATCTTGATGGTGACGAAGCTAGACAACTCATGGACTTGAGCTTGCTCGACTTCAAGAGGTGGTGATCTCGCCTTTAAGAGGAACCTAGAGAATCACACAAAAACAAACACAAACTACATAGAAAGATCCTTTGGATCTGAGGTTAGAGAGTTTACAATACTAGGAGAAAGTATGTGTGGAAGTGTCCCCTTACAATCAAGAAATGGCTCACTATTTATAGACAAAAACATGCTACTGTTCCACGGATCCCACAGATCCCTTGCTTGAGGGATCCATCTAGTGTATTCCTAGGGATCCGTAGGACGCTCCCCCTAAATGGGTTGTGGGTCATGGATCATGAATCATGGGTTGTAGGCTTTGAACCATGGGTATTCAAATAGATACAACGTATCTAGAAGATGCAATGCATCTAGTCAATAGGTCATGGGTTAGCTCCATGGGTCATGGATAATACCTATTATGACTTATGCATGATGTCATGTAATGGGTCATGGGTTATGGATCATGCTCCATGGGTATGGGTTTTTGGCTTTACCCAACCATATTCAATGTATTTAGTCAATGGGTCAAATACTTAGACTTCTACGCATTCTAGTACCCATTATAATACATACTAAGTATGTATATATCTATCCATTATGTAAACACTAATTTTTGTACATATGCATTGATATAACATGAAAACACTATTGCTTGTTTAGTGTTTTATATGAAAACGTAAGTGTGTTAGTAAACTATTGGCTCAAACCATTTACGTATTTTATTTGTTTCGTTAAAATGATTTTACGTTTGTTATCGACAAAACATTAGATGATCGTAAAATATAAATAAACATTTTTACGGCTTATTTGTATTAACAATCTCCCCTTTTTTGTTGATGACAAAACATAATATTATTTTAAGGAAAAACTAAAATTTGTAAAAGTTTGAATTGGAGTTTTTACTTCCTTCTCCCCTTTTTTGTCGAAACAAAAAGAGCGTCGAAAAAAACTAACACATTGTTTTAAGAAAAAACATGTGACAATAGAAAAATAAGAAAACTAGAGAGTAAGATAAGAGAAGAATTCTCGTCTTAGCCCCTCCTTGACCGGTCCATCCCTTTGTGAGGGCGTCAAGTATTTAGAAAAACTAAGGGAGTGCTTTGCTATTTTGTTTGCAAATGATTTCGTCTTTTTGACGAACATGCACCCCCTTGACGAGTTCTCCTTTGTGAGGAGGACGTCAAGTAATGTAATCCTATGTGAAGGTATTGCAAATGATTTTACAATGTTTTGCTTTGACAAGAATCTCCCCTAGCTAAGGGTGTCAAAGTCTTCATGAGTATATTGAAAATCTACGAAACAGATGTTAGAAAACAAGTATATGATGCATAATTTCCTGCAAATAAGACTCAAGTTAGTAATAAAATTTTCTTCTATTGCACGGATCCCACGGTTCCTCCCTTGGAGGGATCCGTCTAGGCTAAAATGAGGGATCCGTCTGCCTGTAAGCTTAAGACAACAATGGTGATGTAAAATACAATGTTAACATCAAAATGAGATATGTATTAAGGCACCAAACATATTCTCAAGACAATATGGCATATAACATTTAATTACATTCAATAAAAATATGAGAAATGATCTACATATCACTAAAATAAGAGAATGACTCAAACATGTAATACATTTTCTAGTTTTCTTACAAGACTCGCCTCATACGGGTTGTGGATTAGGCATACAGTGGGTAAAGACCCGTCCGTCCACCACGGTGTTACTTAACTAAATACTAACTAATATTAAATGACTACGACTACGAGCTTTCTAACGATTACATATACTTGAGGTGACCGACACTTTAATGACTGGATTTTCTAAATCCTAACAATCTTCCCCTAAGGGAGGTCACCTCAAATTACACAGATTACAAACAGATATTACATTAAGATTGTTCTTGGATTCTTGTTTAAGTTCATTGCTCTGTAGCTCGTAGTCTTTGATTCTTCATGTTTTGCATGTACGGATAATTCAAGTGGAGGTCTTTAACTGATCCACGTGAGGATGAGTTTTGAGCCAGCTTTGAGATCATCAGCTTGCATAAATCTTTGACTCTTCCTTTGTAGTGTTGACATTGTGTGATGTTGTGATAGTGGACCGACATGCTCACATTCTGGATCATGATTTATTTTCATCAGAGTAGCGAAAGCTTTAGTTGATTCATGATATTTGTAGCAGCGTAGCAGAAGCATGAAGTGAGAATATCAGAGTCATTGATGCACTAATCATGATTTCTTTTGAAATGAATGTGTTGTGTGAGCATGCGGCTATGGATTGACCTCTCCATTCTAATCAGCTGCAAACGTTGGGTGTACCTGCATACAACAGTTAGCAATAAAGCGCACGAAAGTGTCTTTGATCACTTTCGTTGAATTGAGGTACACGGCCCACGGTTCCCCGTTGATTGGGACAAGTACTGCCTGTGATTAGGTATAATTCCGAAGAATCTCCTTGACAGGGTTTCGCAGCTGCTCTAGCCGTTGTCAAACCAGAACGTCTCAAAGAAGACAACACAGAGTGAGTGAACCAGCGAATTTGAGATTCACTGATTGATGAAAAGAGATTTGAAAAACAATCGTGTACTGCTCAAAATAAAGTGTTTTTGCAATACAACAAAGGTTTTAAGGAAAATCAATTATTAATCATAAACACATTTTATTTTTGAAATATTAATACACAGTCGATGTGCTAGAGAAAAGAATTTTAAGCACAACGACCGGTTTTTCAAAGGTATCCGTCAATCTATAACCTGAACCAGGATTGATTCAAAATTTTGAATCGCCCCATTGTTTCTGTTCAGTTGTCACATGGTTGATCTATTGGATAGATCTCACATGCCACCTACCAAGAGCTTGTTTGATGTTGGCTTTAGAAGGCTTTCCATCTTCATTGTGAATATGTTGCATATCACTCAGATGTTCTGGCAATACCACAAGGTTAATGCGTAGGACTCTTAAAATATATTCTCTCTTTCCACATTGTATGAAACAGATTCTTCATTAATTTTGTGTCCTAATGAGATATTGTGGATGATCTCTTGGCTCTAGACTCAATAGTGCACATTTGGTTCCTATGTCGTAGACTAGGGAGAGGGTCTCCTTCTTCAATATCAACAATCTCTAAGAGAATGTCGATAGATAATGTAGGTTCCCCATGAGAATGAAACAAGCCCTTTTAAGAGGAACTTGAGTAGCTTGGGAAGATGTAGTGCAGTGCGTCACTGGGTCCATGACGTCTTGTCTTCAATTCCGGTGTTACCTAGGTAACATCCAGTAGCATATGAATTGAACCCAGTTTCTGCCCTAAGGTTGAAATAGTGTAGGGCTATTTCTTTTCACCCTTTTCACATTTATTTCTTTTTCATTCTTCAACCCCTTCAGTGCTTAACGAGACTTCATTACTAGAACCTTGTTGGGTTTATTCCAGTTCTAGCTCTATCTCAGTCCACACTCTTCCCATATCTTACTTTACTCCTTTTTTCATCATACCTAAGGACTCTACACTATCTAGTGGATTGTCCCTGGGTAGATCCCTCCGGCTCTGGCGGGATCGTGGGAACGAATACCTAACCTAACCATCCTTATATCACCATACATAAAGTAAATTTGGTCGGTCTTTTTGGTATTGTTCATCAGCCATTGGAACCAATTGAAAACCATTTGAAAATCAATCCTGGTACTTGTGATATATTATCAAAGCATTTTGTACCTGAATCGTTTTTGATATTTTAGAAAACGGCTCCCCCTCAACATGTGCATCATATGTTTAAAATCATTTTGGCACATGGAGGCAAGAGGAAGAATTCACTTCTTTGATAAATATTTTCTAAAAATATCGACATCACTTTCCCGATCAAAATCAGTGTTTCACATACAGTTAAAGATATTTTCAGGAAAGAATGTGGTTTTCAAAAATTTGCTCCCCCTTAATATGTGCATATGATTTTGAAATTGTTTAGCACATATTAGGGAAAAACTGCACTTAGAGACAAATCAATCACGTTTTAATCCATTTTGGTTTGATGTAGATGCTCCCCCTTAACATGTGCATGAAAATTTGAAATCATTTGGCACATGTAGGGAAGGGAGCATGTTAATCACGTATTAAACCATTTATCGAATTATCAGTTTAAATCCAATTTAAATCACAAATTCTCCCCCGATCACAATTTTCAAATCCTTTGAGATTTGTGATCTCTATTGATTTAAATTAAATTTTGAGAACTTTTGAGGAGAATAGTGACTTTCTTTTGAAAAACATTTTAACTGGATCGGATTTTCAGACTTTAAACTCCATTGTTTAAACATGCATAAGTATCTTTTGAAAACATAACAATAGCCAAGGTCTTGAAGCATTTGTATAAAACATTGTTCATTTTGATTATCCAAAAGTAGACCTTGCTCGTTTAAGTGCCAATTGTTTGAAAAATACACTTTTTGATTCGCTTGAAATCATTCTCCCCCTCAATCAATGACATAGGTTGTTGATTGAGAGATAGAGATTTTGACATATGATAAGCCCGGATGATTTTCAAAAATAGTGTTAGGAATTAGAAAATTCAGTCATTAAAGTGTCGGTCACCTCAAGTATATGTAATCATTAGAAAGCTCGTAGTCGTAGTTATTTAATGTTAGTAAGTTGTTAGTTAAGTAAAACCGTGGAGGACGGACGGGTCTTTAGCTACTGTATGCCTGATCCACAGCCCGTAGGTGGCGTTTATTGTAAGACACTATAAATACCCTCTACCTCCCAAGGTAGAGGGTTGGAGCTTCAATACCATTTTCTTTGTTTCACATAGTTCCCAACTCTCTTCCATTTCTGTCACTAGAACTTTCTCTCTCTAAAACTTGTTAACGCCTCATGTGATCATGGTTTGATGTGTTTGTGAAATCCTATATCTTACAATTGGTATCAAGAGCCATGGTTTGATCATCTCTCTTACATATCCTTGGATTTCTAGTGGTTTTATATGGTTTTTGGGTTTGAAAAAGTTTAGTAGTTTTTGCATCATTTAGATCATTTCTTGTGTTAAAGTTTGAATTTTGAGTGTACTTTTGTGTTTAGAATCATTGTATGTGCGTGGGTTTTGATTTGTAAAGCTTGAATCACTGTGGTTGGGCTTGTTTTGGATTGAAAAGCATTGTTCTTAAAGTTTTCTACCTAGTGACTTGGCTCTCGGAGTTGTTTTCTTGGTAGCGAGTTACTTTGTTAATTTCCAGCGACTTGTAGTTAGAGGAGTAGCGACTTGAGCCCAGCGACTTGTCTATTGAGACAAGCCGACAAACAGTACAAGTTAGTGGAGGTTCCACTTCGGCTAGTGACTTGGTTGGGTTAGCGACTTGTTTCTATTATTTCTAGCGACTTGGTTTTATAGTTCTTGGCGAGTTGTTCTATTAGCGACTTGTCTACTTAGCGATTTGGTGCAGTAGCGACTTGTGTTGAGCGACTTGATTCTTAGCGACTTGGATACTTAGCGAGTTGTTCTTTAGCGACTTTTCTGCTTAGCGATTTGGTGCTTTAGCGACTTGGGTCTTAGCGACTTGTGCTTAGCGACTTGATTCACAACGACTTGAGGTTTAGCGAGTTGCTACTTAGCGAATTGGTGCTTAGCGACTTGGTTCAAGGGTTTTAGCAACTTGGTTAATATTTGTTTCTAATACGGTTTTCTCTTGATTTAGTAAAATCCCGTGAAATAATCTATTTCCCGGTTTAATCATAGAGTTATAAAATCCCGTGAAATCTGTAAACATGTCTACCAACGTGCCTACAATCATCTCTACTGTAGCTGAGGACGTTCAAGCAGCTGGTTCAGACACTTGTCCACCCATGCTTGACAGAACTGACTATGACTCATGGGCTCAACGAATTAGGCTGTATTGTCTGGGAAAGGAAAATGGAGTCAACATTCTCAAGTCAATTGATGAAGGACCTTATCAGATTGAGACTACAAGAGACATAATTGATACTGCTGCAGATGGAACAATGATCTTTGGATTGGACAGACCAAAGACGTATGATGAGCTCAGTGATAAGGAGAAAAAAAGATTCGATGCTGATATCAGGGCTTCAAACATTATACTTCAAGGTCTTCCAAAAGATATCTACAAGCTTATCAATCACAACACTGAAGCCAAGGCGGTTTGGGATAATGTCAAGATGCTTCTATCGGGTTCTGAATTAACTAAGGGGAAGACACAGAATCACAACTGTATGATGAATTTGAGCACTTTAAGATGAAACCAGAAGAAAGTGTCTATGAATATTACGTGAGATTCCACAAGCTTGTAAATGACATGAGGAACATCAAAATGACCATGCCAAATATTCAGCTGATGTGAGAACCGTCACCAAATCAGGTTAGTCAACGATGACCATTGACCCGACCTTTGACTTCTAATTAGAAATTTGTAAAACTCTAAAAATAAAAATATATATATAATAAATAATTAAAAAAACAAAAAGACATTAAACTATATGTTATGTAAATACTACATATTATATGAAATATCAAATATTCTATGTGAATTAAATCCTAGTAAACTAAATAAATAAATACTATCCTAGTCCTAACTTACCTATATCAAACGTCACAACAATTTCTTCTTTAGCCTCTTTACACGCTAGGAAATCATTGTCCAAGTTAGAAGTATATCTGTTTATTTTTTTTACAATATTCACGGCAATACTCACGGCAATATTCACGGACTATATTTTAGTTAATGCATATCATACCATTTTCTTGTTCCTAAAACATATAACATTCACCTTTTTCCCATTCTCTCTAAAGCAAATCGCATGGTCTCTCTGTCTCTCCAAAATTAACGAGCCAAGAAACTCCACATACTTACATCAACATTCGGAAATTTCAAGCCATTCATGATACTCATCACAAACCAATCACATATTCATCCATAACCTCAAGCCTCTCTAAAGTATGGTCGTCGGCAACATGGTAGTCTCGACCTCAAGGTTAAAATGTATGTTTTGGCGGAGTTTTGATTCGTATTCAAGAAGAGTTTCCGTACTCGATCGGGTGATGGTTCGTTTGATCGAGTTTGGTTCATGTTCGGATAGAAGTTTTCTGGTTCGTCCGCCGGAGGTTCGACCTCTGTTTTTTTAATCTTTGATTTTCCACCAGATTCGAGTTAAATATAGCGTTGGTGTTTGGGTCAGTGTTCGTACTAGTGTTCGTTTTTTTTATCTCGACTTTTCTCGTTGGCTTGAAGGTATCTTCGATCCATTCATATTTTGCTTAATATCATGCATGCATACATATATATAACCAAGAGAACATGCCAATTTATTAAACTTTGTTTTATTACAAATATAATATATTAATTAGCGAAGAAACATAATTAAATTGATATTTGAATGTGATCTTGTTTAGCCATGTATGGAGTACTAACTGCTGCTTACTACAATTGTTTCAGTTAACAATGATAATCCAAAGAAAACATTATATTGTTCACCTTCAAACACTTAACATATGATCAAACTATTTTTTTATCATTGAGTTGAATCAAATCAGTAGCTATGTCTAGCATAAAATAAGTAGGGAAGGTGCAAAATACGTAATGGTAATATAAATAATGATATAAGATTTGGTAAGATAATTAGTTAACAAGAAGTTATGGAATTTTGATTAGCCTATAATAAAACAAATTACACCTAGGCCATCCAAGTTCTAGTGGATAGTAAACACCAACAAATAATAAGCATAAATTATAAATCGAAGCCGCAATTAAATAGGTTTCTAACTAAAATCCTGTTCCCAGATTATTGTAGATTGGTTGAAGGAGTAATAGATTGATCACTATTATCGAGTGTGCGTTGGTTTGTTAAGATTATTTTCTTGGACTTGTGCACTTTATCTCATCCGCTTCAAGGTGAGTACTCGTGGCCCCATTTTTACTTATATTTTCTCGGGGAAAAATAATACTCAACATTCATTTTGATTTCATTATTTTGTTATACTCAACCATTATTGCAAATACATTATTTCTTTTGCTGTGCTAAATTTATATTATTCCCTTTTATTTTGGGATGATGTGCATTAGTATGCTATATTATTGGTGTTATGTTTGTTCATATTGTGTGAATCAATGACCGTGAATTTATAGTATATCTTTGGGTAGAGGCACCCAGTACATCTTTGGGTAGAGGCACCCAGTATGACTTTTGATTTCTATCAGGACCACGTGGTGGTTGGATTGCATGATGTGGATTACATTTCTTTTACTGCTTGCTTAGCACTATTACTTATACATGTCCTTCATGTCTTGCATTGCACATGAAATATGATTTACTTATCTCTTAGTGATTATAATATGCATAGGAGAACTGATTTACATTTACTTAAAAACCTGCGAGCTCACCGACATTATGTTGACATTTTCGAGTATTATTTTCAAGTGATCGATAGTCGTATTTTGAAGGCATGCATATTGAAGTCATACATTGTCCTCATATCATAGACCGAGTGACTTGGCCAAGACCTTTTTGTAAAGACTTAACTATGATAATATTAAGACTTATGTTTTCATTATTCAGTATTGTATAAAATCTTTATGTAACATTGTAAACCCATTTCTTAAATCATATATGGTGTTGTTCTACTATCTTATGCGATGTTACATTTCGTTGCACCTCGTGTTTCCGCTCTTAGCGGGGTGTGACAGAATGGTATCAGAGCCTGAGGTTATAGAGAATGCCGGTTTTTCTAAAATAAAAACCTAAACTATAACCAAAATAAAGTTTTCATAAAACCTCAAACATGGTACGAGTCGGCTAGCCCGAGCATTTCATCATCATTCCTAAATTATGCATAGCCTGATCAACTATGCCTAATTCAGGAGGGATCGTGAAATGATGGGGGTAGTTGCCTTGGTTCATGTTTGGTTGAACCCAAAACCTAGGTCACCTAAAATTGCATCGGTCGTGTGTGTGCGCATTGCATTATATGCTTATTTTCATTCCTATATGTGTTATACATTCTATATGTCGTCATATACGTTCTTAACCATGTTACTACATGACCTTACTAGAATTTAAGGACGCCTTGTTTATGTCATTCCTTTATATCAGACGTGCTATTTGAACATTATTTTGAATGCATCCCAACAATGCGTTGTTGGAGGATCAGTACTGGATATGCTAATTTTTGTTTATAAGAAAAAAAAAATCTTTAACTCTGACTTAGGGTTAAACTCCAGTTGATAGTTGACTTGTCGTGAGGACATATTGACTTCATCTTTTAAATACTATATAGAATATGCTATTTTGGCTATTCTGAATGCTAACGACTAATAAATTATTTCCCTATGGGTCATATACCCCGTCTCCCTATACCCCTCACATTATAAGCAAGCCTGAATACACTTTAACCCGATATTATCAATAACTAGATATCGCGATACAACATTTTCTACGATGAACAACTTTTCTCAACATATTCCACTTGATAAGAACCTCATATTGGCGGAGAAAGTGTCGAATTAAATAATCAATTACTCTATGGTATTGTACTCTCTTCTTGAGCGCTAGACAACTTAGTCACTTTCCAATACGATATCACTTATATATCATTAATAGATTGTGAGATACCATAGGAGCCATGATGTCTAAACTATTATTCAAAATCAAGGCAAACATCTCCCAACATAGTACCTGGCTGACTTACCCATACCACTAATAAAACAATTTGAAGTCATGATACATTTGCCTAGATGAGTTGAATACTTGAACTCATGAGCTTCAACTAATAATAAATTCTAAGCATAACCAAATATTAATACCCAGATTCTAATCTTGAATCTTTTATTTCATAGATCGTTAATTTCAACTAGTCATACACGCCTAACTGCACGTTCTTCCTCTATAATTTTACTTCAGCAGGCTTCCCTTAAAATCCTCTTATATCAACTATGAGACACGCAGTAACTCTTATTGTTCGGACCCAATTTAATACTTCTCGTTCTTTTCGACTCATGAAGATAGCAACTACATTGACTTTTCCTGAATGATGATTAACCTCATTCACCTTGTTCGTCTCAGTATGATATCTTTCCGATGAAACATGTACGTAAGACCTTCTTGGTCAGTATAACACCAAGTACCACACGAGGTGAATTCATAATTTGAAAACAAGTCTACAACGGCCAAATTCATGGCACGAGTTGGATATCTCTTCTAATTTTCTTTTGTTGCCTTGATGCATGACCACTAACTATCTTTCGTCACGAAAATACTGTAAGATATGGGATTTCACAAACACACTAAACCATAATCAACATGGGGCGTTCAAGATGGTTTAGAGAGAGAAAGTTCTAGAGAGAGAAAGTTCTAGAGAGAGAAAGGGAAGAGAGTTGGGAACTATGTGAAACAAAAAAAGTTCTAGAGGGTATTTATAGTGTCTTACAAATAAACGCCACCTACGGGCTATGGATCAGGCATACAGTGGGTAAAGACCCGTCCGTCCTCCACGGTGTTACTTAACAAACTACTAACTAACATTTCATAACTACGACTACGAGCTTTCTATTGAATGCTTATACTTAAGGTGATCGACTCTTTAACGACTGAATTTTCTAATTCCTAACAATCTCCCCCTAAGGGAGGTCACCTCAATTTACAATGAATATAAACAGATATTACATTAAGTGGTTCTAGGATTCTTGATTAAGTCCTTTGCTCAGTAGCTCGTAGTCTTTGATTCTTCATTATTGTATGTTTGGGAATTCAAGTGGAGGTCTTTTACTGATCCACGTGAGAATGATTGTTGAGCCTGCTTTGAGATCATCAGTCATATTAAATCTCTGACTCTTCCTTTGTGATGTTGGTATTATGTGATGTTGTGACTTTTGGACCGACATGCTCACATTCTGGATCATGATTTCTTCTAATCAGAGTAGCGGAAGCTTTTGTTGATTCATGATATTGGCAGCGGCGTAGCAGAAGCATGGAGTGATAATATCAGAGTCATTGATGCACTAATCATGATTTCTTTGGAAATGAATGTGTTGTGTGAGCATGTGGCTATGGATTGACCGCTTCATTCTGAACAGCTGCAAACGTCAGGATGTACCTGCATAAAATAGTTAGCAATAAAGCGCACGAAAGTGTCTTTGATCACTTTCGATGAATTGAGGTACACGGCCCACGGTTCCCCGTTGATCAGTACAAGTACTGACTGTGATCAGGTATAATTCTGAAGAATTTCCTTGACAGGGTTTCGCAGCTGGTCCAGCTGTTCTCAAACCGGAACGTCTCAAAGAAGACAACACGGAGTGAGTGAACCAGCGAAACGAGATTCACTGATTGATGAAAAAGTGATTTGAAAAACAATCGTGTATTGCTCATTAGAAATTTGTTTTTGTAATACAACGAAGGTTTTAATGAAAATCAATTATCAATCATAAAACACCTTTTGATTTGAAATATTCGTACACGGTCGATGTACTGAAGAAAAGAGTTTTTGAGCATAATGACCGGTTTTTCAAAGGTATCCGTCAATCCATAACCTGAACCAGGATTGATTCAAATGATTGAATCGCCCCATTGTTTCTGTTCAGTTGTCACATGATTGGTCTATTTGAATAGATCTCACATGCCACCTACCAGGAGCTTGTTAGATGTTGGCTCAAGAAGGCTTTCCATCTTCATTGTGAATATTTTTGCATATCACTCGGATGTTCTGGCAATACCACAAGGATAATGCGTAGGACTCAAGATATAATCTCTCTTTCCACATTTTTTGAAACAGAGAGTCTTCATTGAAAGTGTCCTAATGAGATTTATTGATGATCTCGAGGCTCTAGACTCAATTTGTGCATATTTGGTTCCTGTGCCGGAGACTAGGGAGAGGGTCTCCTTCTTCAATATCAACAATCTCTAAGAGAAAGTCGATAGATTATGTCGGTTCCCCGTGAGAATGAAACAAGCCCTTTTAAGAGGAACTTGAGTAGTTTGGGAAGTTTTAGTGCAGTGCGTCACTGGGTCCATGACGTCTTGTCTTCAATACCGATGTTACCATCAGTAGCATATGAATTGAACCCGGTTTCTGCCCTAAGGTTGAATTGTTGGAGGGCTATTTATTTTCACCCTTTTCTCATTCAATTCTTTTTCACAACATGTGCATGGAAAAATTTGAAATCGTTTGTCACATGCGGGGAGGAGAGCTTGTACATCCTTATAAAACCATTTATCAAATTATCAGTTTAAATCCAATTTAAATCATAAATTCTCCCCCGATCACAATTTTCACATCTTTTGAGATTTGTGATCTTTGTAGATTTAAATTGATTTTGAAAGCTTTTAAGGAGAATTGTGACTTGATTATGAAAATGTTTTAACTGATAAGGATCGAATTTTGAGACTTTAGACTCCACGGACTGGTACCATTGTTTGAAAAACACACTTTTTTTTTATTTAATTGAAAAATCATTCTCCCCCTCAATCAATGACATAAGTTGTTGATTGAGAGATAGATATTTTTGACCACCGATAAGTACAGATGATTTTCAAAAATTAAGTCCGAGTAATTTTTCAAAGCAATTAGTTTTCATTAGATAGTAAGAAATTGTTTATAGAATCAGAGCATGAGATTTGAAAAACAAGATAAAGCATGGCTCTGTTCTTTCTTTTATAACGGGTTACTGCCTGAAATGACAATAAACCACTATTTCCTCCGCCTCATTTTTTTTTTTTTTTTTTTTTTTTTTTTTTTTTTTTTTAAACAACAAAAACAAAAAAAAGTATATGCATTCGAAGAACATCTAAAAACCCGTGACATTCTTTGAATGTCAGCACAAAGTCCGTAGATGATATCGAATAAGGAAAAACATGACATAATAACAATATTTTTGGAATTTTTCATGATTTTCTATTTTTTATGGATTTTTGAAAATTTTAGATTTTTATATTTTCTTTTTGAGGGTTTTTCAAGTTTTGTATTTTGCTTTTAGAATAAATATATACAAGAGATAGATGAATAAAGACCTTTACTCCTCGTCTTCCTCTTGAAGATGTTTGAGTGTTTCTGGTTGAAGGCTTTTCAAGCCAAGTCGTGGAAGAATAAACTCAAAACGTTCTCTTGGAAGAGCTTTGGTGAAGATATCTGCTAGCTGGTATTCAGTCCTCACAAAATAGAGTTCCACCACGCCTTTTTCCACTTGTTCCCTGATGAAATGATGTCGAATGTCGATATGCTTTGCTCTTGAGTGTTGGACGTTGTTGCATGAGAGAGCAATATCACTTTTATTATCACAGTACAGAGGGATTTTGTTGAATTCAAAGCCATAGTCAGATAATTGGGATCTCATCCATAAGATTTGAGCACAAAAAGATGACATGGCTATGTATTCAGCCTCTGTAGAGGAAATAGAAGTACTCATTTGCTTCTTTGAAGACCAGCTCGCAAGCTTATCACCCAAAAACTGAGCACCTCCAGACGTACTTCGACGTGTATCTTGACAACCTGCATGATCAGCATCTGCATAGGCCGTTAGTGACATACCCGTGTCCTTCGGGTACCATAGTCCCATATTGATGGTTCCTTGGAGATACCGAAAGACCCGTTTAACCGCTTCAAGGTGCTTTTTAGTAGGCTTAGACTGATATCTAGCACACATGCACACAGCGAACAAGATTTCTGGTCTACTAGCTGTGAGGTATATCAGGGATCCAATCATACTACGATACTTCGTTTGATCTACCATGATCCCTGAGTGGTCCTCATCCAGCTTGGTTCGTTCAATCATGGGAGTGTCAACAGGGTTACTAGAATCAAATCCAAATTTCTTTAAAATCTCATTTCCATATTTAGATTGATTTATAAAAATGCCTCCGGGACTTTGTGAAATTTGTAATCCCAAGAAAAAATGACATTTTTCCCATCATTGAAATTTGAAATTTTGAACTCATTTCATTAGAAAAACGGTCACACTCATTGGGGTCAGTCGAGGCAAAGATGATATCATCAACTTAAATTTGAACGTGAATTGAATGTTTTCCTGACTTTCTGGTGAACAAAGTAGGATCAACTGCTCCTTTACTGAATCCAGTAGATAGAAGAAACTTTGACAGCGTATCATACCATGCTCTAGGAGCTTGCTTCAAACCATATAGGGCCTTTTTCAAGCGATAAACATGAGTAGGATGCTCTGGATTCACAAAACCCTCTGGCTGGCTTACGTAAACCACTTCTTTCAGATCTCCATTAAGAAATGCGGTTTTCACGTCCATCTGATAAACAACCATGTTCTTGCTAGCAGCATTAGCTAATAAGATTTTGATCGCCTCGGTACGAGCAACTGGAGCAAAAGATTCCTCAAAGTCTATACCTTCTTCTTGACGATAACCTTTAGCCACTAACCTAGCCTTATTTTTCAAAACATCACCATGCTCATCAAGCTTCACTTTGAAGATCCACTTAAGAGCAATGATCATAGCACAATCAGGAGCTGGTACTAATTCCCATACATCTAATCAATCAAACTCATGAATTTCATCTTGCATGGCATTGAACCAGCTTTCTTCATTCATAGCAGTTTTAACATCTTTAGGTTCGATCTTTGAGAGTACTGAGTTAAAGAAGCACCATAAGGCATCAGTAGCAAGCTGTTTACGAGTGGATACCGGACGAGAAGGGTTTCCAATGATGTTATCCAATGGGTGATCATGTGTCCATTTTCTAAGATGTTCATGTGGTTGTGGTTGTAGAACTGAAGTAGCAGAGTCGATGTCTCCTGATGAAGATGGTTCAGATGATGATTCAGGAGCAAATATATTTTCAAATGGAGCATCTTCAGGGGTAGCAAAGGGATTAACTTCATCCCGTGAATCAAAAGCATTTCCATGATGTACATTTGATGATTGAAGATTTGTTGATGAAACAAATTGATCAGCAGCAGGTGCTTCTTGGCTTAATGACATCGACGCTGAAGGGTTGACTTCATTGACAGAGATAGAAGCAGCCTCTGTTGAAGGAGTTGACAATTTAGTAGCACTTGGCTCACAGTCTTCATCAAACATAGGATAAAACAATTTCTTCAAATCATCTTCAGATGGAGGTACATATGGAGTTGCTGGAGAAGAGTTTGGTACAAGAGATGAACCAATGGGACTGTTTTGAAGTGCGGGTCCTGAATTGGATTGTCCAGGAGCCATTTGACCGGTCAGCTCATCGAACGTAACGTGAATTGTTTCCATGATATTTCGGGTTCTCTTGTTGTAGATTCGGTAACCCTTCTTGTTTGGTGCATAGCCAACAAAAACTCCAATATCTGCCTTTGCTCTTAATTTACCTAAATCTTGACTGTCATTTGTTGGATAGCACAAAGCTCCAAACACACGAAGGTAGGAGAGATCGGGTTTTCGTTTATGAACAAGTTCATATGGAGTTTTTCCATGAGAGGTGTGTATAAGGGAACGATTTTGGGTGTAGCATGCAATGGCAATGGCTTCAGCCCATAGAAACATTGGAACCTTCGAATAAATAAGCATTGTTCTTGCGGCTTCTACAAGAGTTCTATTTCACCTTTCAACTACATCGTTCTGTTGAGGAGTTCGTGGAACACTTCTTTGATGACTGATTCCAACACTTTCATAAAACTGAATTAAGTCTTTGTTGACAAACTCTGTGCCATTGTCTGTTCGAACAATTCTGACTGTATTGTTGAGTCGAACCTGAAGCTGTTTGATTAGTTTGATGATGACATCTGGAGTTTCATCCTTTGTCCTCAAAAACTTTACCCAAGTAAATCGAGAGTAGTCATCAACAACTACTAGAATGTATTTCTTCCCATTTATCGTTTGCACTCTCATTGGTCCGCACAGATCCATATGAAGGGTATGAAGAACTTCCATTACATAATTTGTGGGTTTTGGTTTGTGGGCATATTTCGTGCTTTTACCCAATTGGCAAGCTGAACAAAGATGATCTTTTTCATATTTTAATCTGGGTAAGCCTCTGACAAGATCCTTTCTGGAAAGGTTGTTTATGGTGCCGAAGTTCAAGTGATTGAGATGACGATGCCATAACCAAGACTTTGTTTTAGAACCTTTGATAGCAAGCAGATTGGAGAAGACTTCATCATATCTTCGATAGAGATGGTGTATAGATTTGAACCACGTGTTCCTCTTAAAAGTTCCTTACCATCAAGTTCTCTAACGAAACACGAATGTTTTCTGAAGGCAACTTCTAGATCAGAGTCACAAAATTGACCAACAGTGAACAGGTTATGATCAAGACCTTCCACATAATACACTCTGGAGATAACACTTTCACCAACAACATAATCTCCATAGCCAATAATTGCACCGAAATGATCATTTCCGAACCTAACAGTCCCGATGAATTTGCTCATGAAGTTCATGAGCCGCGACCGGTTTCCAGTCATATGCTTGGAACAACCTGAGTCCAGGTACCACAGAACGATTTGAACGATCTGCAGTTGAACACAGACAAGAATGGATAACTGGATAATTGGGATCCCCATGCAAGAATGGGTTCCATTTGGTTAGTAACAGTGATTGGAACACCCACATCAGAAATAGAAACATTCATATCGGAAATAGAAGCAATGGAATCATTATGAATAGATGCAATACTAGTGTCCGTATTTGCCCTATTCAAAGTATGTTCACTTCTTAAGGGAATATTTCTACCAGTAGGCATCCATTTTTTAGAGGGCATTGTCTGATTAACCTTTTGACCAACAGGTATCCATTGATAACCTATCTTACTAAACGTTCTTCCTGTGGGTTTCCACTATTTTCTAACTTTCTTTCGCCTTTGCCTTTTTGCCTTCTTAGCATGATATTTTGCATTAACACTATTGACTGGGGATATGACAGCATTAGACAAAGCATTCACACCACATTCATGATTAGTAACAGAATTCAAGCATACATCATTACAGGGTTTGCAAATAGTATCAGAATTCGAATTAATTACAGTACGCCTATGGCTAATACTAGAATCAACACGATTTGTTTTATTCGACTCAAACATAAAGTTCCTAGGTTGATCTTCTACTTTCTTCCAATGCACAATCTTAGCTTGCGAGGTCCTATCATTCCTTGTATTGTCTTGAGACTTTGACCTGCTCGCTTTAATGTCACTGTTTACTCCTGTAGAGGGAATGGGAACATTAGTTGGTTTTACTAATTTATGCATTTCCTGTTTAGATGTGCTGGGATCTGAATTATTTGAAGGCACATTAAAGTTCACTCTCTTAACAGTAGAAGTTATGGGATTTGAACTCCTAGAGGGCACTCTCGAGTTCACATTCTTAGCACTAACAGATTTGGAATCTGAACTACTTGAAGGCACACTAAGGTTCACGTTCATAACATTTGGCATTGAATGACTTGCATGCTTGGCACTAGGCATTGAACAAGGTATCAAGGAATTGACTTGCTCACCTAAGGTTTTAGGACATATTGTAATTAAGCATTCTAGAAGTTCTTGAGATTGTTTGGCATATAAGCATGCATGACCGATTGCATTATCAAGTGGTTTCTCTAACTTATCCTCTTCTACAATCTCACGGAGACATTCTAGGCTGTCCTTAAGGTATGAGAAATATGTTTGAATAGCAAGTTTGTTATTCCTAAGATGAGGAGGAACTTATTTCACAGTCAAAGCATATTTATTACAGATATGCACCTTTGAAGCACCATTCTCCCCATTGGTCATTGGCATTTTCCCTTTTACCTGACTCTTCAGATTCTCAATTTCCTTTTGCAACGAGGTTATTTTTTCATTATTTTTGTTACGAGTGACTTTAATTGACTCAAATAACTCATTGAAATGACGTTTAACCTTTTCATTTTCTTTTAGAAAACTCTCATTTTCCTTTTGTAAGGCATTAACCAAGTTTTGAAGATGAAAAGTTTGAGAATTCCGAGAATCTAAAGGAGGAGGCATTTGGGAGGCAGTCATATTGTTCTTTTCACCCTTTAATTGAGAGATTTGGGCTTTCAATTTTCTGATCGTGTTACAGTGAGCTTGAATCTGTTCGTCACGTTTGTTTAGTTCGAAAACTGCATCAAACTCTGGAACATCCGAGGATATCTTGATGTTTGAGGTTTTAACATTTTCTTTAAGATGTTGATATTTTAGTTGCAAGTCAAAATGTTCAACTTCTAGCTAAGAAAAATGTTTTACCAAATTATCGTGATCATCCTGTTCAATTTTATCACTTAGTTTAGAGTTTTTGATTTCAAGTTCAATGACACGATCTGGGAGACTTTCAATGCAACAGATAATTCATGAATTTGAGAAGCAGTAATAGAGCAATTAGTAGCAGTATAAAACACATCTTGAGAGATACATTCAGAAATCAAATTCTCATTTAAGGTATGCAAGTTCTTCCTCTCAATTTCATTATATTTTAATGCCCGCTCATAGTCACTAACTTCAATTATCATTGCATCAAATTCTTTTTCCATCCCTTTAATATCTGTATCCATCCCCTTTTTAAGACTCTCAAAGTGATCTTTTAATTGTTTAAAGAAAGGCATGACTTCAGTTAAATAACATTCTTTTGTTTGTTCAAAACCCCTTTCCCCTTCAGTTATCCCAGTGGGTGTGATTCTTTTCTTACAAGTTTTCTCAAAATCAACAAATAATTGAAAGATCACATATTGACTGATTAAGGTCTTGCTCTTAGTGGCAATAGTTCTAGGAACTAAATGCATTGGTGTATTGGGAGGATACACAGTTGCTGCAGGCATTCTCCTAAGGGGAGGGTTTGTTTTAACAATATTATCAGCTTTTTGCTTATCTAAGTCCTTTTTTCAAAACACTTGTTCAGGTGTTAACAAAGTTTGAGGCTTAAACATGTTTAAGTAAATCCAATTTTCCTTTTTGTAATCATGGGGTTTGATCATTATGTTATTCTTTTTACATTCAGGATCATCTAGCTTCTTATTCATTTTCTCCCTAGATGCATCGTCTAATTTTCTATTTTCCTCAGTGCACTCAACGCAACTAGGTTTCTGTCTAGGCTTAAGGATTTCATTGCCATCATAGATTACCTTATGAGCACTTTTAGCCTTTTAAATGACCTCTGGATTTGGTTCCTCAACAAGGGGAGTACTATGCTTATCACTTAAAATTCTGTGCTTAGCGATTAAGTGAGGAGTTTGAATGGTATTTCCTTGTACGTACAACTTATTTTCAAGCTTGTTTTTCAAGGTTTTTAGATTAGAAAAATCATTCAAAAGTTTTGATTCCTTAGCACAGAATTCTTGCTTAAGCATCTTAACATTTTCTTGAAGTTCTTGTTTTTGCTTAGCAGTTTTAGAAAGCTTTTTCTTGTAAGGAGTTTAACTCTTGTTTTAATACTTCTTCTCTAAACTTACTTTGTCAAATAGTTGTATGCATTTGTTCGTCCATCTCCTGCTCATGAGTGGTTAACTCAAACTTAGCTCGTTGTTCATAAATAGCAACATGTTCTTTATAAGCATTAAGTTCAGAGATAACAGAATCATCAGGGGCACATGCAGTGTATTCATAAAAAACATAGTCATTGTTGACTGCAGAAGATGCATCACTTGGTACAACTTCACTTTCACTTTGTTTCACATATTGATCATATGGGACAACAATGATATTACCCATATTTTCAATATTTGATTCAATAGTTTCAGTTGATTGTACTTTATCATGCATCTTTTGCACATCAGCATCATCGTATAGTTTTAATACCTCTGAGATGAATTTGTCTTTGGATGGACCAACTTGTGGTGAAGATGAGACCTTAGGAGAAACCATTGGAGAAATGCTAGCCATAAAAATTGTGTGTGCAGTAGGTCCATCATCCACATCAGAGTCATATGCATCACAATCAACGACTTGAAAGGCATTCTGATGATTGTGACCTATCTCCTGAATTGGCTGCTCATCCACATCTGCATCATAGGTCTTGGCATTGCCCTCAGCAAGAAACAGCAACTCCTCTTCATCCAAAGCAGTACCATTATCCTGAGCTTGTACAAGCAGCATCTTATCTCTGAAGTATTCTGCATTCTGTGGACGTTTTGGAGATGTGCAGTTCCTAGCAATGTGTCCTTCACCACCACAGTTGTAGCATTTGATTGGTTTAGCTTGTCCTTGATTTCCATTCCTTCCCCGATTCTGATTTGCTACATATCCTCTACCAGCTCCACCTCTTCCTTATTCGTACTACCTTTCTTGTACTGGCTGCACCATAACCTTCCCATCTCTGACAGTGGCTTGATTGTATGGATTGGATGCAGTTCTGAGATTGTTATTGGTGTGTGGAAGAGAGTTCATGTTTTGACTAATTAGGAGAGCCAGTTGATTAATGAAGTTTCCCACGTGTGCATCAGCATCAGCTTGTTTGAACATAGGATCGGGAATGAGTTTGTGATTACCATTACCCATAGGTATGAATTGAGATGCCTTGGTGGTAATACCAATATTGTTGTAGAAAGCTGTAGAATCATTAGGTGAGCTTGATTCTCCCTGATTGGTTTTGAACTGCTCCAGAATCCTATTTTCAAACATAACATACCTCTCATTCTGAAGAAGGAAAGCATAGAGTTGCTCATAGTTAGTATTCTTCAATCCTTTGGTTAGCTTCACAGAGGTGACAAACTTGTGCCATTCGGGATTCATGTTGTTCACAAACTTTGAGTTCAGCTGAATGTTTGGCATGGTCATTTTGATGTTTCTCATATTGTTCACAAGCTTATGGAATCTCACATAGTACTCATAGACACTCTCATCTGGTCTCATCTTGAAGTGCTCAAAGTCATCATATAGTTGTGATTCTCTGTCTTCAACAGTTAATTCAGAACCTGAGAGAAGCATCTTGACATTATCCCACACTGCCTTGGCTTCGGTGTTGTGATTGATCAGCTTGTAGATATCCTTTGGAAGACCTTGAAGTATGATGTTAGAAGCCCTGATATCAACATCGAATCTCTTTTTCTCCTTATCATCGAGCTCATCATATGTCTTTGGTCTGTCTATTCCATATATCATTGTTCCATCTGCAGCTGTATCAATTAAGTCTTTAGTAGTCTCAACCCGATAAGGTCCTTCATCGATTGACTTGAGAATGTTGACCCCATTTTCCTTTCCAAGACAGTACAGTCTGATTCTTTGAGCCCATGAATCATAATCAGTTCTATCAAGCATAGGTGGACGAGTATCTGACCCTGCTGCTTGAACGTCCTCAGCTACGGAAGAGACAATAGTAGGAACGATGTTTGCCATGATTACAAGTTCTGCGGGATTTTACAATTCTTTGATTAAACCGGGAAATTGATTCTTTCACGGGATTTTACTAAACCAAAAGAACAACCGTAAAAATGTATCACGATGAAGTAACAAGCTTAAATAGACAAGTAGCTAAACACAACTCGCTTAATTTAGTCAAGTCGCTAAATAGCCAACTCGCTTGAGTATCAACTTGCAGCACAATCAACTCGCTTAATGAATCAAGTCGCTAAATAGCCAACTCGCTTTAGTATCAACTCGCATCATAATTAACTCGCTTAATGAATCAAGTCGCTAAATAGCCAACTCGCTTTAGTATCAACTCGCAGCACAATCAACTCGCTTAATGGCCAAGTCGCAAACAGACACAACCCGCTTAATAGCTAAGTCGCTTAAGAACTCAAGTCGCTTACAGAAACAACTCGCTTAGAACCCAAGTCGCATAAAAATCAACTCGCTAAATAGCCAAGTCGCATATGCCAACTAGCATCCAATAACAAAGCAACTCGCTTTGAGGAACAAGATATCCGAGACTCAACTCGCTTCGTACAAACTTCAAAAATAACCACTTTATCAATCAAAAACAACCAAACCACAATGATTTAAACCTTCCAATTCAAAACATAAACACATATGATGATCCTAAACACAAAAGTACAAAGAAAATTCAAACTTTAACACTAGAATTTGTCCAAATGAATCAAACTCTTCTAAACACTTAATACCCCAAACACTTTATGAAATCCACCAAAACAAAGAGTATGAAAGGTGAGTGATCAAACCTGGCTCTTGATACCATTTGTAAGATATGGGATTTCACAAACACACTAAACCATAATCAACATGGGGCGTTCAAGATGGTTTAGAGAGAGAAAGTTCTAGAGAGAGAAAGGGAAGAGAGTTGGGAACTATGTGAAACAAAGAAAAATAGTATTGAAGCTCCAACCCTCTACCTTGGGAGGTAGAGGTTATTTATAGTGTCTTACAAATAAACGCCACCTACGGGCTGTGGATCAGGCATACAGTGGGTAAAGACCCGTCCGTCCTCCACGGTGTTACTTAACAAACTACTAACTAACATTTCATAACTACGACTACGAGCTTTCTATTGAATGCTTATACTTGAGGTGACCGACTCTTTAACGACTGAATTTTCTAATTCCTAACAAATACACAACAAAAATTCTTGTGAGGCGTTCTAATATACGACAAAACCCTTTGTGCACTCAAAACCTACTTCATCTTCATGGCTCAAGAAAATATATTGGAAACATACGAACTACCTTTTCTAGCAACACTTGCAATTACCTAATCAGATCTTGCATCTCTAAAGTATCCATTCGAGCACGTATTGTCTACAACAACTCATCACTGACATCAGCGGAAACATCTTTTCATAATAAGCACATCCAAAATCCTTTCTTTTTCAGTTATCACATACGCTAAATAAGTTAAACAATATTTCTTCACCCATTAGTTAATCTCCAGAACATATATCATTTTTATCTCCACCCCTGCAATTTTCATAGACAGTAATTGTTCTTTTTATTCATAAATACAACTGTAATAGAACCTACTATCACATACTATTCCTTTCTCGACTCTTGGAAACCTATGGGACTCAACTTGTAATTGGTGAAAGGGCTAAATTTAAAACTTACAAAAAGGATTACTATTGGGTCCATTGTATAAGTAATCTTGGACTAAACGTTTAGGTAAAATTAGAATAATCGGGCTAGTTGGCTCAATGAGAAAATCAATAACTTGTAAACTTGTAAGACTGGATCACTTGATAAATTGATTAAGACGGATTAATAACGATTGAGATTTATTAGAACCAAACTTTCTAACACGACTAGTTAAGACTGGAAATTTAAAACGGTAACCGTTTATATTAACAACACGACGCAAGAAAAAAAAGAAAAGGAAAACGCACATATCCGGTGGTAAATTCTTAGTAGCAGGAAACGATTGAATTTCGGGACGAAATTCCTTTTAACGGGGTGATACTATGAGAATCGTCACCAGATCAGGTTAGTCAACGATGACCATTGACCCGACCTTTGACTTCTAATTAGAAATTTGTAAAACTCTAAAAAGAAAAAAATATATATAATAAATAAATAAAAAAACAAAAAGACATTAAACTATATGTTATGTAAATACTACATATTATATGAAATATCAAATATTCTATGTGAATTAAATCCTAGTAAACTAAATAAATAAATACTATCCTAGTCCTAACTTACCTATATCAAACGTCACAACAATTTCTTCTTTAGCCTCTTTACACGCTAGGAAATCATTGTCCAAGTTAGAAGATATATCTGTTTATTTTTTTTTACAATATTCACGGCAATACTCACGGCAATATTCACGGAATATATTTTAGTTAATGCATATCATACCATTTTCTTGCGCCTAAAACATATAACATTCACCTTTTTCCCATTCTCTCTAAAGCAAATCGCATGGTCTCTCTGTCTCTCCAAAATTAACGAGCCAAGAAACTCCACATACTTACATCAACATTCGGAAATATCAAGCCATTCATGATACTCATCAAAAACCAATCACATATTCATCCATAACCTCAAGCCTCTCTAAATTATGGTCGTCGGCAACATGGTAGTCTGGACCTCAAGGTTAAAATGTATGTTCTGGCGGAGTTTTGATTCGTATTCAAGAAGAGTTTCCGTACTCGATCGGGTGATGGTTCGTTTGATCAAGTTTGGTTCATGTTCGGATAGAAGTTTTCTGGTTCGTCCGCCGGAGGTTCGATCTCTGTTTTTTTAATCTTCGAGTTTCCACCAGATTCGAGTTAAATATAGCGTTGGTGTTTGGGTCAGTGTTCGTACTAGTGTTCATTTTTTTTATCTCGACTTTTCTCGTTGGCTTGAAGGTATCTTCGATCCATTCATATTTTGCTTACATGATTCATACATATATATCATGCATGCATACGTATATATAACCAAGAGAACATGCCAATTTATTAAACTTTGTTTTATTACAAATATAATATATTAATTAGTGAAGAAACATATTTAAATTGATATTTGAATGTGATCTTGTTTAGTCATGTATGGAGTACTAACTGCTGCTTACTACAATTGTTTCAGTTAACAATGATAATCCAAAGAAAAAATTATATTGTTCACCTTCAAACACTTAACATATGATCAAACTATTTTTTATCATTGAGTTGAATCAAATCAGTAGCTATGTCTAGCATAAAATAAGTAGGGAAGGTGCAAAATACGTATAGGTAATATAAATAATGATATAAGATTTGGTAAGATAATTAGTTAACAAGAAGTTATGGAATTTTGATTAGCCTAATAATAAAACAAATTACACCTAGGCCATCCAAGTTCTAGTGGATAGTAAACACCAACAGATCATAAGCATAAATTATAAATCGAAGCCGCAATTGAATAGGTTTCTAACTAAATTCATGTTCCCAGATTATTGTAGATTGGTTGAAGGAGTAATAGATTGATCACTATTATCGAGTGTGCGTTGGTTTCTTAAGATTATTTGCTTGGACTTGTGCACTTTATCTCATCCGCTTCAAGGTGAGTATTCGTGGCCCCATTTTTACTTATATTTTCTCGGGGAAAAATAATACTCAACATTCATTTTGATTTCATTATTTTGTTATACTCAACCATTATTGCAAATACATTATTTCTTTTGCTGTGCTAAATTTATATTATTCCCTTTTATTTTGGGACGATGTGCATTAGTATGCTATATTATTGGTGTTATGTTTGTTCATATTGTGTGAATCAATGACCGTGAATTTATAGTATATCTTTGGGTAGAGGCACCCAGTACATCTTTGGGTAGAGGCACCCAATATGACTTTTGATTTCTATCAAGACCACGTGGTGGTTGGATTGCATGATGTGGATTACATTTCTTTTACTGCTTGCTTAGCACTATTACTTATACATGTCCTTCATGTCTTGCATTGTAACATATTGGATTTCATAGACACATCATAACATATCAAATGAGTCGAATTGCTTAGAGGTTTTAGAGAGAGAAAGTGGGAGCCTTTCTAGAGAGGGAAAGTGAAAGAAAACATAGAAGGTTAGATTAATGAATGTGAAAGGTCCAACCCTCTACCTTGGGAGGTAGAGGGTATTTATAGTTTTACATAATACGTCCTCCTAACGGACTGTGGATCAGGCATACAGTGGGTAAAGACCCGTCCTTCCTCCACGGTGTTGCTCTAAACTAAACTACGCTACAAACTAACTAATAAACTGCTAAATAACGTAACTAACGACAAATCTACGAGCTAACTTATGCTAGATAATAATTGGGGTGACCGACACTTTAACGTGGAATTTCCAATTCCTAACAATCTCCCCCTAAGGGAGGTCACCCCATGAAATACATTTTGCTTCCTAGCATTCTATCTTTGACTTCGTTCTTGAGCTCGTAGACTTGAATTCTTCACTTCGCAATCTTTGTGCATTAGTAGCGATTCTTCAAAGTCCGCATAGTTTTGTACTTTTGTGGAGGCCTTTGAACTGATCCACATCTTTGATGATCTTCGAGCTTTATTTGAGATCATCAGCCACAACAAATCTCTCTGGATCTTCCATAGTTGTGTTGCCTTCATGTGATGTTGTGACTTTTGGACCGACATGCTCACACTTTCTGGATCATGACATCTTTTTATCAGAGTAGCGGAAGCTTTTACTGGTTCATGATATTTGCAGCAGCGTAGCAGAAGCATAATATAGAAATATCAGAGCCAGGTTATGTAGATAAGCACAAGTCATGATTTCTTCAATTAAGTGTGGATGCTGTAAGCATGCGGCTTTGGATTGACTCCTCAATTCTAATCAGCTGCAATCGTCGGGGTGTACCTGGATACGACAGTTAGCAATAAAGCGCACGAAAGTGTCTTTGATCACTTTCGTTGAATTGAGGTACACGGCCCACGGTTCCCCGTTGATCAGTACAAGTACTGCCTGTGATCAGGTAGGATTCCTAAGAATCTCCTTGACAGGGTTTCGCAGCTGTTCTAGCCATTCTCAAACCGGAACGTCTCAAAGAAGACAACACGGAGTGAGTGAACCAGCGAATTGAGATTCACTGATCGATGAAAAATGATTTGAAAACAATCGCGTATTGCTTAGAAGAAAGAGTTTTGCAATACGACGAAGGTTTTATGAGAAAGATCAATTTTCAATCAAAAATACCTTTTGTATTTGAAAAGAGTACACATTCGACGTGCTAGAGAAAAGAAGATTTGCACATCGAACGGTTTTTCCAAAAGTATTTTTCAATCATAAATACCATTCTAATTTTGAAAGATTAATACACAGCCAATGTGCTAGAGAAAAGAATTGTTGAGCACAACGACCGGTTTTTCAAAGGTATCCATCAATCCATTTCCTGGACCAAGTTTGATTCAAGAATGAATCGCCCCATCGTTTCTATCCAGTTGTCACAAGTTTGATCTTTTGGAAAGATCCCACATGTCACCCACCAAGAGCTTGTTTGATGTTGGCTCTAGAAGGATTTCCATCTTCATCGTGAATATTTTCATATCACTCGGATGTTCTGGCAATACCACAAGGATAATGCGTAGGACTCTTAATATATACTTACTTTCCACATTGTGTGAAACATCAAGTCTTCATGAATTTTGTGTCCTAATGAGATATAGTGGATGATCTCTTGGCTCTAGACTCAATAGTGCACATTTGGTTCCTGTGTCGGAGACTAGGGAGAGGGTCTCCTTCTTCAATATCAACAATCTCTAAGAGAAAGTCGATAGATTATGTAGGTTCCCCGTGAGAATGAAACAAGCCCTTTTAAGAGGAACTTGAGTAGCTTGTGAAGTTTAGTGCAGTGCGTCACTGGGTCCATGATGTCTTGTCTTCAATACCAGTGTTACCTTAGTAAACACTAGTAGCATATGTATTGAACCCGGATTCTGCCCTAAGGTTGAATTGTTAGAGGGCTATTTCTTTTCACCCTTTTCATATTCATTTCTTTTTCATTCTTCAACCCCTTCAGTGCTTACCGAGACTTCATAACTAGAACCTTGTTGGGTTTATTCCAGTACTAGCTCTGTCTCAGTCCGCACTCTTCCCATTTCTCATTTTTCTCCTTTTTTTTCATCATACCTAAGGACTCTACACTATCTAGTGGATTGTCCCTGGGAAGATCCCTCCGGTTCTGGCGGATCGTGGGAACAAATACCTAACCTCACCATCCTTATAACTCCATGCATAAAGTAAAATGGTCGGTCTTTTGGTACAGTTCATTCTTCCTTGAAACCAATCGAAAAATCATTTGGAAAAACAATCAAGGTACTTGTGATATAAAATCAAAGCATTTTGTACCTTAATATTTTTGATCATTTAGAAATGCTCCCCCTCAACATGTGCATATGATATGAAATTGTTTAGCACATGGAGGCAAGAGTTCTTTGAAATAATTTCTTTGAAATAATTTCTTGATCACAATTTTCTTAGAAAAAGCCTTTTGATTTTCTTTGGTAAATACTCCCCCTCAATATGTGCATAGGATATTTGAAATCATTTTATCACATAGAGGCAAGAGTTAATTTGAAGCACATCCATAATCACAAGCCATTAAGAAACTATTTAAAACTCAATCAAGGTACTTTATGTTAAAACATAAAAGCATTTGCACCTCGATAGTTTCTTTTCTTTTAAAAATGCTCCCCCTCAATATATGCTTCGAGATTCGAAAGCGTTTAGCACATATGAGAGAGCAGCCTGCACAACTGAATCAAAACGATCAACTTTTATCAAATTTCATTATTAAATCACAAATTCTCCCCCGATCAAAAATATCAAACCCTTTGAGATTTTGGATCCCAAGTGATTTAATAATGTTTATAAAACATGGGTGAAAATGTGCCTGATTTAAAAACTCATATAGTTTTTGGATAAATGCTCCCCCTCAACATGTGCATTATGTATATTGAAATCGTTTGGCACATGGAGGCAGGAGTGCCTTTGAAGGACTAAAACCAATTCCATTAAAACATATTTGAGATTTAAATCACGATCTCTCACCCGATCAAAGATTTCAAACCATTTGAGATTAGTGATCCCAAAAGATTTAAATAATTTAGAAAATTTTGGGGAAAGACGTGGCAAGATTTTATTTTGAAAAATGACAGATAAGGACCATATTTAGACATTAAAGATTGTTAGTGTCAGGTATGATTGTTTTAAGAGATCTTTAAGTAAAATAAAACAATTTCACAATCAAACAAGAACAGAAAAAATTTCATTTTGACAGATCTTTGAGTTTTAAAGAAAATCATACCATGACATAACATTAAATCTCTAGATCACCACATAATTTCGTACAAGTGGACTTCTGATGAAATATTGTATGAAAATATTTTATTTTAAATCACACTCCCCCTCAATCCATGACATAAGTCAATGATTGAGTTACTTATGTTTTGATAAAATGAAGTCCGGTGATTTTCAAAATTTAGTTCAATTTATTTTCAAAACAATATTTTTCCATTTTCAAAAACAATATTTTTCCATTTTCAAAAACAATATTATTCAAAGTTTTAGAAAAATGGTAAATTTCACTACTTGTCCTGCACAAAGATACATTAGGTGGTTGAGAAGCTTCCGTTGTTGCTGTAGGGCTTGGAAGAAAACCGTCTGCCGATGCAGTGAGACTTCTTCTTACGTTGCATTTTGAATGCCAACTGAGGTCAAATTAAGCTCCGTTTCTTCAATCACTTAGAAGTAAACCATCTGCTGATGCAGTGAGACCTCTTACGTTGCATTTATGCCAACTCTCCATTGAAGTCCAATTAAACTCCGTTTCTTCATTTGTCAACCCAAGATATCGTTACCCTTTCCTTGCGGCATCCAATCATGTTCATTTATGGGATCCGGATCGGGAACATTCTTATATACCAATATACCTGCATATGTTAGTGAACACACATACAAATATATGGTGGTCGACATCACCCAAACAGCAATCGACTAATAAAAGTCAATTCAACATATCAATCAGATCATATAAAGCATGGGATTATGTGTTCTTCAAACTCTAATCATCTAATCCTAACAATCATATCCTAGGCACCTAGTCCTTCAACGTAGGTTAACATCATTTTCAATTAAGCATACAGGATAATTAGATAATCTCGTTAGATGATATAGATTTGAAAACATTCTCCCCCTCAATCAATGACTTATTTTTCTGAAAAGTTTAAAAGCGCTGAAGTCATTGATTGAGTTTTCAATTTTTACGAAAACTCTGAAACTGATTGATTTAATAGCAACTCATTTACCACCATTTTTGAAAAACAACAAATATTTTCCTGAAGAATTTTAGACGGAAAAACATTTGTGTAGGAACAGCAGTCCTTCGACATACTTTCCTCAATTTGTTTTTAGGATAAGTGCACGAAATATTTGAAAATTTGTTTAGCGTAGCACTTTCCTTTCTTGAAGAACGGGTTGCTATCTGAAATAATAGCAATCCATGGTTTAAGCACGGGTTACAGTCTAAAGTAACTGCAAGCCATTTTGTGAGACATGTTTTAAAAAGAATATTTACACCTCCTGCTCGAACTTCATCTAAAGCCCCGTGCCATTATTGAATGACATTTCTAAGACCGTAGATGTTATCGATACCAGAAGACATGTCTTGAGAAAAACATATTTTTGGTATTTTTAAATTTTCTGATTTTTATGGGTTTTTGTTGGTTTTATATTTTTCTATTTTGTTTTTGTTGGTTTTATATTTTTATATTTGGTTTTTTAATAAATATATACAAAGATAGAATAGATGATATAGTTAAAGAAGATGACGATACGAGTACCAAGATAAGGATATCGAGCAGCCCCGTTGTAGAAGATAGAAGTCATCATCCCTAAAACTTTCACCACCAAAGCTTCCGAGGCTCTTGCATAGAAGAAAGAAATTGAACCATCTGAAAGTGAGACTTTGGCAGCTTCCCCCCAAACCGAAAATCCTTTAGATGAGCAGATTCGAAGCTCTATTTCAAGCTTGCCTTAGCCAGGTGCACAAAGATGCACACCATTATCATAAGTCTAGATTCTTCGTTCGGGGTTATATCATCCAACGTATCATCCCACTCATAAATAATCTTCTCAAATTTTCATTCCCACTGAAGTCTGAAGCGATCCATTCCAAAAAGGTGTCAAGAGAACAATTCCCCCAAGTAGTTGAATTGAAGCAGTCAGTTTCTTTGTATAATGCTCAAGAACTCTCCCGAACACACATCATGAGGGGAATGAAAACACCTTCCCATGTTCACATTTTTCTTCCCGGATGATCGTGTATGAAGCTCAAGAACCCGAAGTACACCAATACCCAAGAGCTCTCCCGAATACACATCATGAGGGGAATGAAAACACCTCCCTATGTTCACATTTTTCTTCCCTGATGATCGTGTATGAAGCTCAAGTATCCGAAGTATACCAATACACAAGGAATGAATAACTGATAACATTGAAGAAGCAGGCCAAGTCACTGATTATCTCTGCGGGTGACAATCTCTGCGGATGTCAACACCGGAATAAGTGATTATATCTCTGAATCACTGATTAAGCACTCAAGTGAAACAGCTGAGCATCCCCAATGTACACAATCTCTCTCCCCAATGAATCACACACTTGTGTACCTCTTTTATCTTCAGAAACTTTCTTTTACATCACTTCCCCCACGTCGTTGGAATAATAACACTAAAAGCCTTGATGACTAAAACCTTGAGTTTCTCTGCGGTCATGACATTTGTTTTCCCGGGATATCTTCAATCACTTAGAAGTATTAAGCTCATCAAGTTTAGTCGCCATGAGTCAAACCTTGAGTTTCTCTGCGGTAATAACATTTGTCTTCCCGGGATATCTTCAATCACTTAGAAGAATTAAGTTCATCAAGTTTACTCGTTTTGTGTTTAGATGTGAGTCTCCTTTCCCCCTTGCTAGTTTTGACACTTCAGAATCAGCAACATTGTATAAGCCCAAATACTTGAAATCTTTATGAGAAGAACACTTGAACTCTTGTGAGAATCAACTTGCTGAAGACTCTCTCTGACTATTTTTATCAACCCTTATGTAGACGATTTGAAGTGACTACTGAAGAAGAAAACCCGATATACCCTACTTGAAACTGAAGTCAACTTCCCCACATTTGTATCTTAAGCTTGCACCTAATGATGGAAGAATGGTGTAGAGAATTTATGCTTCAAGCAAATCTCTAAATACTCACTATCCAGACAAAGTATGAGACATTAACACCTCTTGCGATTATCCACACCGTCATATGCGTGTGACACTAAGTAAAACAAAGTAACTCTTAATAGTGATAGTTAACCAGGTCTTCAACCATCCGCCTCGACTGCTGGTAACTAGATAAACCAAGTCTTCACCTCAAATTCTTAAGCCCGAGCAAGTTATCAAATAAGAACACGCCTTTGTGAAAGTCAACTTCAATCTCAAATAAGTGATAAATGATTAACTCCAAAGTAATCAACTTGTGTCAAATGTCCAATACGTGAAATAGTCAATAACAACGTCTCGAGGAGTCACTACTAAATAAAATGAGCAAGTCTAATTGGGGATTGAATCTGACTTATAACTCTCTCCCAATTAGTGCTCTCCCCTAAACCGACAATCTGTTTGATAAATGCCCAGATTAAGAAGAAGTCTTTAGATTGTTAAATGCAACTCGTCTTTAGTCTTCTATCATGTAGAAAAAAATGTAGAACAGACTGTAGACTCGACCTTCTTCAAGATTGTGCAGTTGGGGAATAGATAGTCAACATCTTCAACTCACACCAAAAAGCATCCCACCAAAAAGCATCCCAATTAACTTACATCTTGCAAATCCCCTTAACTAAAATCCCTCCCAATCAAACAAGAACAGAAAGATGTTCATCAAGGAAATCAGCAATCAGGCCGCAACGAACACACAAGATGGTAACACCAAACTACCAATCACATCAAACAAGAACAGATAGATTGTTCGGAATCATCATGTTGATGTATACGTGAAGCATTAACCAGAAGCACTTTGTCGATAAACTCATCAATCCGAGTGAAGATGTCAACCAACGGCTCTTAGAAGAGAAAAAAAACTCCATGTAAAGATGACCCTATAAGAAGAAGCTTGGTTCTTACATGAGTTTAGAGCCGTATGACCATTTATATTCTCAAATATCAATCAACAATGCAAAAATTCACACTTCTTCTCCCCCTCAAGAATTGCATACGGAGATGCCATTCTTGACTAAATAAGTGAAATCATCCAAATGTTCTATTCACACTTCTCTCCCGCAAAATCAGTACATGATGTCGCCATCTTCATTATAATTGAGCAAGTGGAATGAGAAAACAATCAGTGGTAGCCCGGTTCACTTGATGACTGAAGCGCATGGAAAAAGTATGAAGCATGTTGATGAGAATGGTCATTAGTGAGAAGATTTCTCTTCTTCAGAAGATAAAGTGCACTGAAGCGTACACTTTTCTTTTCTTTGAGGAACGAGGCATGAACTGTTGTGTTCATACGTCATAGCCGATTTAACTATCCATGTTGAGTAACTTGAACCCGTGAGTCATGAGATATCAATCCTTTTGTTATCCATACTTTAAGCCAGTCCATGTATTGAAGGATCGAAGTATCTGCAACTGAGTAAGGACTACCTGCACTAACATTACAAGCTTGATTGCATATATATTGGTTAGTGACATTAGTATCCAAACCCTTTGGGGATTCATGGTCAACCTTGATTTTGCTATCGGCAAACAGCTTTCCAGTAGGTATCCACCTAAGTCCAGCATCCTTAAACATTCTACCAGACGGTATCCACTTATGGCAAGGTCTAGGATTGTTAGGCTTCTTATGCATAGTGGAAGACTTATCCTTATTCCTTGTTTCCAAAGATTTAGCAGTTGGTATCCATCTAGACGAAGTTTTTGGTTTGTTTTGCTTCACAACATGTTGAACCTTAGTCACATTAGTAGTCTTAGTGGATTGTACCTTAGCATGTGAATTAGGAAAATGTTTCTTATTCGGAAAAGACTTAGAATTTCTAGTTTCATTTTCTACATGCTTAGTATTCTTCTTCATATACCTACTCTTAGATGCAAGCCAACCCCTAGTCTTTTGAGTGTTCCTAGGTAATGGTTTACAACTATTAGCAGGGCCTTGAAATTGTGTAGAATTCATCACCCTAGGTCTTGCACCTAAAATTCCGTCTTTTCGAATTTGTGCCTTTTTCCTAGCTTCTTCTAGATAATATTTCTTCCACAAGTCATTCATATCATATGAGAACCTGGTTTCCCCAAGGTTGATGGTTTTGTAAACTTAGTGTTCACACTTTTCCCTACAGTTTTCCTAAGCTCATTTTTTGGGGCAATAATAGCGAAACTCTTTTCCTGAAGTTGAGCTTTGAGAACATCAATTTTTTCTATCAAAGAGTTTGTTTGTTCTATTGACTTAGTTCTAGCTTCTTTGACAGAGTCACTTAGTTCTTTGTGATGCTTTCTCAAGGACTCATTTTCCTTTAGTAATTTGGCCACACAAACCGCTAATTCATCATTTCTCATTTGAATATCATCAATAGCATTAACATCAGAATTACTTGTAACCAAATTACTTTTCATATGCATATCAGAAATATGTTTCTTTAGATTGTAAATGGTTGAGTCTTTGTCATGAAGCTGGGCTTTCAAAGTGTTAATTTCAAAAATTTCACGGAATTCAGGAAGTTCCGGATTTTTACATGGTTTGTTAAGTTGAAAACTTTCTTCTTTACTCTGTATCGCAATTTCAAGTGAGACGCAATATTTTTCAAGATTTGAGAATTTGTTTGAAAGTTCATCAAAAGCCTTTTTATCAACCATATCTTTTGTTTTGAAACACTTAATCTCAGACTCAACCTCAGTTACATAAGATTTATCAAAGTCATGTTCAGCATCATGATCAGTTTGTTTAAGTATTTTAGCAGATGCATTGTTTTGTACAGTAAAGGGTACCTCATTACATGACACCTGCTCAATTTTTGGTCTGATATCTGCATCCACATCATGTGTAACAAGAGTCACTGGACCGCTGGATGTGTCAAGCTTATCTGTCTCTGAGCCTCTGTATTCAGTGTCAACTGATCCAACATCTGGAGCTTTACCCAACTCAACACTATAATCTTTTGATTGTGCCCGACATTCATCCCCATTTCTGATTTCAGCATCTACTTCTTGTGTGTTAGGAGTAACTGAAGAGCTGGTTACATCATTAATTGTAGTCTCTGACATTCTGCATTCAGCAACACCCAACCTTTCAACAAATACATTACCCAACTTATCACAACTATCTCTCAACTGCACCAGACACTCATCCACTTTTTCATCTGTCTGAGTAACTTCCTCAATATACTTATCCACATTATCCATGAGATGAATAAGTGTCTCTGTGAACACGCTAATTTCCATTCCAGTGTGTCTCTTGAAGGACCTTTCATTCATGTCTTGATCATAGTCTGATGTGAATTCCCTTCTAATGAATGATTGAAAGTGTTTGTAGATCACTTGAAGTGCAGCACTTGAACTATCCTTTTGAACTTTCTCTTTGTCAAGTTGTAGCTCCAATTGCTCTAGGTTTAACAGCAAAGTTCCTGTTAATGTGGATAAGTCCTGACGGAAGAGGGCAGTACATGTTCGTTCCATTCTTATCGGTGTGAGTAACATGAGGTGTGAGTGAAGTTGTTGATAAGGTTCAATGCTACTTTCCTTTTGCATGGCATTCTGTAGCCTGAACAGGTGCAAATCTTTCTCATTGGACTCAGAGCATGAAGAACTCAAATCATCATTGATTGATTCCATCATCAGTAACCGTTCAGTGTAGCAAACATTATCATTGTTGTCCACAACATCATACAATTTAAGTTCTTCTGAAATTACTGGGTCAGTAGAGTAAGACATGATGTGGTAGAATGCACGGGATTTTACAAGTCTATGATTTAAAACGAGAAATAGAATCTTTCGCGGGATTTTACTAAAATCAAGACCAAACCGTTAATCAATGACCAATGGAATGTGTTAAGATGACTTCTGTTCGGAGAGGATTTAGGCCTTTAGTTCATTCGGCGTGCCATTCTCCTCATTCTCATGGTCGTTTTGATGGGTAGAATGCTGAAAACGGAGTTACGGATCAAAAGTTATAGCCGTTTGAAGTTTTGTCGGGAAAAGTCACCAAAACGCACTGATGAAATGGTCAAACCGCTTCTAACAATCCTCTATGAAGGCAACTCGCTAGATGCTCAAGTCGCTAGAGACAACTCGCTATGATCCAAGTCGCTACACACAAGTCGCTATGAAGCAAGTCGCTACACACAAGTCGCTATGAACCAAGTCGCTAAACACAAGTCGCTATGAACCAAGTCGCTAAAGAGCAACTCGCTAAGTGGCCAAGTCGCTAAAGAGCAACTCGCTAGTAACAACAGAGACAAGTTGCTAGAAATTGTAAAGACAAGTCTCTACGCCAAGTCTCTACGCCAAGTCTCTATGAAAATAGGCGCCAAGTCTCTACGCCAAGTCTCTACGCCAAGTCTCTACCAAAATAGGCGCCAAGTCTCTACGCCAAGTCTCTACGCCAAGTCTCTAGATAGATACATTGAATCTGGACATAACCACAAGTCTCTACGAAAAACATAACAACAAGTCTCTACGAGGAACATAACCACAAGTCCCTACGAAGAAATATAACTACAAGTCTCTACGAAGAACATATTCAAAAGCACCACTTTCCAATCCAAAAATAACCCAACCACGATGATTCAAGCCTTCCAAATCAAAACCTAAACACTTATGATGATCTTAAACACAAAAGTACAATCAAAATCCAAACTTTAACACTAGAAATCAACCAAATGATGCAAAAACCACTAAACTTTCTCAAACTCAAAAACCACCTAAAAACCACTAGAAATCCAAAGATATGTAAGAGATGATCTAACCATGGCTCTTGATACCAATTTGTAACATATTGGATTTCATAGACACATCATAACATATCAAATGAGTCGAATTGCTTAGAGGTTTTAGAGAGAGAAAGTGGGAGCCTTTCTAGAGAGAGAAAGTGAAAGAAAACATAGAAGGTTAGATTAATGAATGAGAAAGGTCCAACCCTCTACCTTGGGAGGTAGAGGGTATTTATAGTTTTACATAATACGTCCTCCTAACGGACTGTGGATCAAGCATACAGTGGGTAAAGACCCGTCCTTCCTCCACGGTGTTGCTCTAAACTAAACTACACTACAAACTAACTAATAAACTGCTAAATAACGTAACTGACGACAAATCTACGGGCTAACTTATGCTAGATAATAATTGGGGTGACCGACACTTTAACATGGAATTTCCAATTCCTAACATGCATTGCACAGGAAATATGATTTACTTATATCTTAGTGATTATAATATGCATACGAGAACTGATTTACATTTACTTAAAAACCTGCGAGCTCACCAACATTATGTTGACGTTTTCGAGTATTATTTTCAGGTGATCGATAGTCGTATTTTGAAGGCATGCATATTGAAGTCATACATTGTCCTCATATCATAGACCGAGTGACTTGGCCAAGACCTTTTTGTAAAGACTTAACTATGATAATATTAAGACTTATTTTTTCATTATTCAGTATTGTATAAAATCTTTATGTAACATTGTAAACCCATTTCTTAAATCATATATGGTGTTGTTCTACTATCTTATGCGATGTTACATTTCGTTGCACCTCGTGTTTTCGCTCTTAGCGGGGTGTGACAGCTGAGCTCAAAGTTTGTGAACAACATGAATCCCGAATGGCACAAATTTGTCACCTCTATGAAGCTAACCAAAGGATTAAAGAACACCAACTATGAGCAACTATATGCCTTCCTTCTTCAAATGAGAGACATGCCATGCTTGAATGAAGGATTCTTGAACAGTTCAAATCTAAACAGGGAGAAACAGTTCATCAAATAATTCAACAGCCTTTTACACCAATGTTGGAATTACCACCAAAGATTCTCAAGTCATACCCACGGGTAATGGAAATCACAAACTCATTCCCGATCCAAGTTTCAAGCAACCTGATGCTAATGAAGTCATGGAACACTTCATCAATCAACTGGCTCTTATGGTTAAACAAAACTTGACCTTCACTCCACATACTAACAAGTTTACACACCAACAATGAAATCAGGACTGCATCCAATCTACACAATCATGCTATTGTCAGAGATGGAAAGGTTATGGTGCAACCAGTTCAAGGAAGACAGTATTAACAGGGAAGAGGTGGAGTAGGTGGAGGATATGTGGCTAATCAGAATCAGTGGAAGAAATGCCAATCAAGGGCAATCAAAGCCAATCAAATGCTACAACTGTGGTGGTGATGGACAAATTGCAAGGAACTGCACATCTCCAAAACAGTCCTCAAAATGCAGAATACTTCAAAGACAAGATGTTGCTTGTGCAAGCTCATGGACAATGGTGCAGTTTTGGATGAAGAGGAGTTATTATTTCTTGCAGAAGGGAATGCTAAGACATATGATGCAGATGTGGATGATGCAGCCAATTCAGGAAATAGGTCACAATCATCAAAATGCCTTTCAAGTTGCTGATTGTGATGCATATGACTCTGATGTCGTTGATGAACCTACTGCCCAGACAATCTTCATGGCTTAGCATTTCTCCAATGGTCTCTCCAAAGGTCTCATCATCAAAGCAGGCTGTTCCTTCCAAAGAATCAATCATCTCTGAGGTATTAAAACTGTACGATGAAGTTGATAAGCAAGAGATGCATATCAATGTACAAACACATGTAACTAATGAATCAGATATGGATAATGTGGGTAATAGTAATATTGTCCCATATGATCAATATGTGACACAAAGTGAAAGTGTGATTGTACCAAGTGATGCATCTTCTGCAGTCAATGATGACTATGTCTTTGATGAATACACTGCATGTGCCCCTGATGATTCTGTTATCTCTGAACTGAATGCCTATAAAGAACAAGTTGATATGTATGAACAACGTGCTAAGTTTTGTTAACTACCCGTGAGCAGGAAATGGATGACCAAATGCGTGCAGTTATTAGAAAAAGTAATTTTAGGGAAGAAATATCAAAACAAGAGCTAGATTCCTTAAAAGAAAAGCTTTCTAAAACTGCTAAGCAAAAACAAGAGCTTCAAGAAAATGTGAAAGTGCTTATGCAGGAATTTAATGCTAAGGAATCAAAACTTTTAAATGAATTTTCGAACCTAAAAACTTTGAAAAACATGCTTGAAAATAAGTTGTACGTACAAGGGAATACCATTCAGACTGCTCACATGATCACTAAGCATAGAGTCTTAAGCGATAAGCATAGTATTGCCATTGTTGAAGAACCAAATCCTGAGGTAGGTAAAAAGGCTAGAGGGCTGCTCATAAGGTACTATATGATGGTAATGAGATTCTTAAGCCTAGGCAAACACCATCATGTATTGGAAGCACGGAAGAGGATAGAATATTAGATGATGCATCTAGGGAGAAAATGGATAAGAAGCTTAACGATCCTGCATGTAAAAAGAATAACATAACGATCATACCGCATGATTACACTAAGGAAAATTGGATCTCCCTGAACATGTTTAAGCATCAAACTCAATTAACCCCAGAACCGATTTTTTCGGAAGAAAGATATGGATAAACAAAAAGTTAATATACTTGTTGAAACAAACATTCCCCTTAGGAAAATGCCTGCAGCCACTGTGTATCCTCCAAATACACCAATGCACTTAGTTCCTAGAACTATTGCCACTAATAGCAAGACCTTAATCAGCCTGTATGTTTTTTATCAACTATTTGTTGATTTTGAGAAGACATGTAAGAAGAGAATCACACCTACAAGGGATAACTGAAGGGGAAAAGGGGTTTTGAGCAAACTAAAGAATGCTATTTAACTGAGGTCATGCCTTTCTTTAAAAAATTAAAAGGTCAGTTTGAGAGTCTTGAAAAGGGGATGGATTCAGATATTAAAGAAATGGAAAAGGAATTTGATGCAATGATAGTTGAGGTCAATGACTATGAGCGAGAATTAAAATATAATTAGATTGAGAGGAAGAACTTGCTTACCTTAAATGAGAATCTGATTTCTGAATGTATCACTCAAGATGTGTTTTACACTGCCACGAACTGTTCAATTAATGCGTCTCAATTTCATGAATTATCTGTTGATCTGAAAGTCTCCCATGATCGTGTCATTGAGCTTGAGAAAACTAACTCTAAATTGCATGATAAAGTTGAACAGGATGATCATGATAACCTGGTGAAGCAGTTTCCTAAATTAGAAGTTGAGCATCTTGCTTTGCAATTAGAATATCAACATCTAAAAGAAAATGTTAAAACCTCAAATATCAAGACATCCTTGGATACTCCTGAATTTGATGCAGTTTTTGAAATTAGCAAACGTGATGAACAGATTTGAGCTCATTGTAACACGATCAGAAAAATGAGAACCCAAATTTCACAATTAAAGGGTGAAAAGAACAATGTGACTGGCTCCCAAATGCCTCCTCCTTTAGATTCTCAGTGTTCTCAAACTTTTCATCTTCAAAACTTGGTTAATGTTTTACAAAAGGAAAATGAGAGTTTTCTAGAAGAAAATGAAAAAGTTAAACAACACTTTAAAGAGTTATATGATTCAATGAAAGTCACTCGTGACAAGAACAACGAAAAAATAACGTCTTTACAAAAGGAAATTGAGAATCTGAAGAGTCAGGAAAAAGGGAAAATGCCACTTGTCTTTAATGAGAATGTTGCATCGAAGTCATCTACAGACTGCAAATATACTGTGACTGTTATTCCTCCTCATCTTAGAAATAACGAACTTGTGTTTCATAACTATTTCGCTTACCTTAAGGATAGTCTAGAATGTCTCCGTGAGATTGTTGAAGAAGATTACATAAACAAGCCACTTGATAGTGAAATTAGGTTTGCTTGCATTCAGGCCAAACGATCTCAGGAGCTGTTAGAATGTTTAAGAGCAACATGTCCAAAATCCTTATGTGAGAAAAATAAAGCTGTGATGCCTTGTTCTATGCCTAGTGCTAAGTATGCAAACCATTCTATGCCCAGTGTTAACAAAGTAAACTTTAAAGTGCCCACAAGTAGTACAGATCCCTGCACTTCTAGTTCAGGAATGCATAAGGTAGCCCAACCAACTAATGTTCCCATAATTCCCTCTATAGGAGTAATCAGTGACACAAAAGCAAGCGGGTCAAAGCCTCCAAGCAATACAAAGCAAGATAGGACCTCGCAAGCTAAAAATGTGCAATGGAAGAAAGTAGAAGATCACCCTAGGAACATTAAGTTTGAGTTGAATAAAACGAATCGTGTTGATTCTAGTATTAGCTATAAGCGTACTGTAATTAATTCAAATTCTGCTACTTTTGGCAAAACATGTAATGATGACTGCTTGGTTTCTGTTACTAATCATGAATGTGGTGTGAATGAGTTGATTAATGCTGTTAAATGCCCTATTAGTATTGTTAACACAAAAAATCAAGCAAAGAAGGGTAGAAAGCAATGGCGGAAGAAGGTTAGAAAAGATTGGAATCCCACAGGAAGGAAATTTAGTAACATAGGTTATCATTGGATACCTACTGGCCGCAAATTCAATCTTAATGAGATGTGCCCTAAATTATCTAGATTAATGCCCATTAGGAAATGGATGCCTACTCGTAGAACCATTCCTTTAAGAAATGAACATACTTTGAATAGGTCAAATACTAACACTAGTACTGCATCTATCCCTGATGAGTCCATTGTTTCTGCTTCTGATGTGGGAGTTCCAATCACTATTACTAACCAAATGGAACCCATTCTTGCATGGGGATCCCAATTATCCAGTTATCCATTCTTGTCTGTGTTCAATTGCAGATCGTTCAAATCGTTCTGTGGTACCTGGACTCAGGCTGTTCGAAGCATATGACTGGAGACCGGTTACGGCTCATGAACTTTGTGAGTAAATTCATCAGGACTGTTAGATTCAGGAATGATCATTTCGGTGCAATTATGGGTTATGGAGATTATGTTGTCGGTGATAGTGTTATCTCCAGGGTATATTACGTTGAAGGTCTTGGTCATAACTTATTCTCTGTCGGTCAATTCTGTGATTCTGATGTAGAAGTGGCTTTCAGAAAACATACTTGTTTCGTTAGAGAACTTGATGGTAAAGAACTTTTAAGAGGAACACGTAGTTCAAATCTATACACCATCTCTATCGAAGATATGATGAAGTGTTCTCCAATCTGCTTGTTATCAAAGGCTTCGAAAACAAAGTCATGGTTATGGCATCGTCGTCTAACAAACCTGAACTTTGGCACCATAAATGATCTCTCCAGAAAGGACTTAGTAATAGGCTTACCTAGACTAAAGTATGAAAAGGATCATCTTTGTTCAGCATGCCAATTGGGAAAAAGCAAGAAGTATGCCCACAAACCCAAACCTACAAACTCAGTTATGGAAGTTCTTCATACCATTCACATGGATTTATGTGGACCCATGAGAGTGCATAATATTTTTGGGAAGAAATATGTGTTAGTTGTGGTTGATGATTACTCTCGTTTTACTTGGGTTAAGTTCCTAAGGACAAAGGACGAAACTCCAGATATCATCATTAAACTTATCAAACAGCTGCAAGTTCGACTTAACCAAACTGTCAGAATCATCCGAAAAGACAATGGAACTGAGTTTGTCAATAAACAACTTTGTGAGTTTTATGAAAGTGTTGGAATCAGGCATCAAAGAAGTGTTCCACGAACTCCTCAACAGAACTGGTGTTGTTGAAAGATGAAATCGAACTCTTTTGGAAGCCGCTAGAGTAATGCTGATTTACTCAAAGGTTCCAATGTTTCTCTGGGCTGAAGCTATTGCCACTTGCATGCTACACTCAAAATCGATCCCTAATTCACACTTCTCATGGAAAAACTCCATATGAACTTGTCCACAATCGAAAACCTAATCTTTCATTCCTTCGTGTGTTTGGTGCATTGTGTTATCCAACTAATGAGGGTCAAGACTTAGGCAAACTTAAAGCTAAAGCGGACATTGGAGTTTTTGTAGGATATGCACCAAGCAGAAAAGGATACCGAATCTACAACAAAAGAACCCAAAATATCATGGAAACAATTCACGTTACGTTCGACGAGCTGACCGGTCAAATGGGTCCTAGACAACCCAGTTCTGGACCCGCATCATCAAGTAGTCCCATCAGTTCTACTCTTGTGTACGATTCTTCGCCAGCAACTCCTTATGTACCTCCTTCAGAAGATGACTTGAAGAAACTATTTGATCCAATGTTTGATGAACACTATGAGCCAATTGCTAATGATCTGTCAATTCCATCAACAGAGGCTGCTTCTATCCCTGTCAATGTAAGTCAACCCTTCAGTTTCTATGTCGTTAAGTCAAGAAGCACCTGCTGCTAATCACTCTGACTCATCAACAAATCATCAATCATCGAGTGTACATCATGGAATTGTTTCTGGCACCATTGATGGATAGAATCCCTTTGCTACTCCTGAAGATGCCCCCTTTGAAAACATATTTGCTCCTGAATCATCATCAGAACTATCTTCATCAGGAGAAATCGACACTGCTACTTCAGTTCCTCAACAACAACCACACAAACACCTTAGAAAATGGACACATGATCACCCATTAGACAACATCATTGGAAATCCCTCTCATCCAGTATCCAATCGCAAACAACTTGCAACTGATGCCTTATGGTGCTTCTTCAACTCCGTACTATCCAAGGTCGAACCAAAAGATGTTAAAACTGCCATGAATGAAGACAACTGGTTCAATGCCATGCAAGATGAAATTCATGAGTTTGATCGACTAGATGTATGGGAATTAGTTCCTGCTCCTGACTGTGCTATGATCATTGCTCTAAAGTGGATCTTCAAAGCAAAACTTGATGAGCATGGCGATGTATTAAAGAACAAGGCTAGATTGGTTGCAAAAGGATACCGTCAAGAGGAAGGTATTGACTTTGAAGAATCATTTTCTCCAGTTGCACGCATCGAGGCAATCAGAATCTTCCTGGCTAATGCTGCAAGTAAGAATATGGTAGTCTATCAGTTGGATGTAAAGACGGATTTTCTTAACGGAGATCTTAAAGAAGTCGTATACGTCAGCCAACTGGAAGGTTTTGTGAATCCAGAGCGTCCTACTCATGTATATCGCTTGAAGAAGGCTCTTTACGGCTTGAAGCAAGCTCCAAGGGCATGGTATGGCACGCTATCAAATTTTCTTCTATCTACTGGATTCAGCAAAGGAGCAGTTGATCCGACATTGTTCACCAGAAAGTCAGGCAAACATTTAATTCACGTTCAAATATATGTTGATGATATTATATTTTCCTCGACTGACCCCAATGAATGTGACCGTTTTTCTAAGGAGATGGGCTCCAAATTTCAAATGTCAATGATGGGACAAATGTCATTTTTCTTGGGATTACAAATTTCACAAAGTCCCGGAGGCATTTTTATCAATCAATCTAACTATGCTAATGAAATTTTAAAGAAATTTGGATTGGATCCCTGATGTACCTCACAGCCAGTATACCTGATATTCTGTTCGCTTGTATGCATGTGTGCTAGATACCAGGCTAAGCCTATTAAAAAGTACCTTGAAGCGGTTAAACGGGTCTTTCGGTATCTCCAAGGAACCATCAACATGGGACATTGGTACCCTGAAGGAGACCGGTATGTCACTAACAGCCTATGCAGATGCTGACCATGCAGGATGTCAAGATACACGTCGAAGTACGTATGGAGGTGCTAAGTTTTTGGGTGATAAGCTTGTGAGCTGGTCTTCAAAGAAACAAATGAGTACTTCTATATCCTATACAGAGGCTGAATACATAGCCATGTCATCTTGTTGTGCTCAAATCCTATGGATGAGATCCCAATTATCTGACTATGGCTTTGAATTCAACAAAATCCCTCAGTATTGTGATAACAAAAGTGCCATTGCTCTCTCGTGCAACAACGTTCAACATTCAAGAGCAAAGCACATTGACATTCGACATCATTTCATTCGGGAATAAGTGGAAAAAAGGTGTGGTAGAACTCTATTTTGTGAGGTCTGAATACCCGTTAGCAGACATCTTCACCAAAGCTCTTCCTAGAGAACGTTTTGAGTTTATCCTTCCACGACTTGGTCTAAAGAGCCTACAACCGGAAACACTCAAACGTCTTCAAGAGGAAGACGAGGTGTAAATGTTTTTTTTTTCATCTATCTCTTGTATATATTTATTCAAAAAGCAAAAATAAAAAATTTCAAAACCCACAAAAGAAAATAAAAAAATATAAAATTTTCAAAAAAAAAATAAAAAAAATAGAAAATCTTGAAAAATACCAAAAATATTATTATTTTTGTCATGTTTTTCTTTATTTGATTTCATCTACGGACTTTGTGTTGACATACAAAGAATGTCACGGGTGTTTAGATGTTCTTCGAATGTACATAAATTGCTTAAAAAAAATGAGGCGGAGAAAAATGGTGGTTTATTGTCATTTTAGGCAGTAACCCGTTTTAAAAGTAAAGAACAGAGCCATGCTTAATCTTGTTTTTCAAATCTCATGCTCTGATTCTTAAAACAAATGTTTGTCACCAAAAAGACAAATGTTTTCTTTCCAAATATTTTTTCGTCTAATGATTCTTCTGAAAAATATTTGTCATCTTATGCAAACAAAATTGCTTTAAAAATACCTCGTACTCTATTATTTTTGAAAATCATCTGAGCTTATCATCTGTCAAAATCTCTATCTCTCAATCAACAACTTGTGTCATTGATTGAGGGGGAGAATGATTTCAATCGAATTATAGAGTATTTTTTAAAACAATTGGCACGTAAACGAGCAAGGTCTACTTTTGGATAATCAAAATGAACAATGTTTTATACAAGTGGTTCAAGACCTTGGCTAATGTTATGTTTTCAATAGATACTTATGCATAATTGATCAATGGAGTTTAAAGTCTCTAAGTCCGATCCTTATCAGTTAAAATGTTTTTCAAAAGCAAGTCACTATTCTCCTCAAAAGTTCTTAAAATTTAATTTAAATCACTATTCTCCTCAAAAGGATTTGAAAATTGTGATCGAGGGAGAATTTGTGATTTAAATTGGATTTAAACTGATAAATTCGATAATTGGTTTTATAAGTGTTTAGCAAACTCTCCTCCATTCATGTGCCAAACGATTTCAAATTTTCCATGCACATGTTAAGGGGGAGCATCTATTTTAAACCAAAAAGGATTGAAACGTGATTAATTTGTTCCAAAGTGCAGGTTTTCCCTAATATGTGCAAAACTCTTTCAAATCTCGATGCACATATTGAGGGGGAGCAATTTTTTTGAAAACCACATCCTTTCCTAAAATATTCTTAACAAAGTATGAAAACTACTAATCTTGATCGGGAAAGTAATGTTGATATCTTTTAGAAATTGTTGATCAAAGAATCGAATCTTTCGTTCTTTTAATCTGAGATTCTCAAGTCCTCTTGCCTCCATGTGCCAAAACTATTTAAAATTATGATGCACATGTTGAGGGGGGGCTGTTTCTAAAGTATCAAAAATGATTCAGGTATAAAATGATTTGATAATATATCTCAAGTACCTGGATTGTTTTTCAAATGGTTTTGAATTGGTTCCAATGGCAGATGAACAATACCAAATAGACCGACCAAATTTACTTTATGTATGGTGATATAAGGATGGTTAGGTTAGGCATTCGTTCCCACGATCCCGCCAGAGCCGGAGGGATCTACCCAGGGACAATCCACTAGATAGTGTAGAGCTCTTAGGTATGATGAAAAAAGGAAAAATGTGAGATATAGGAAGACTGCGGACTGAGATAGAGCTAGAACTGTAATAAGCCCAACAAGGTTCTAGTAATGAAGTCTTGGTAAGCACTGAAGGGTTTGAAGAATGAAAATGAATTGAATGTGAAAAGGGTGAAAAGAAGTAGCACTCCAATAATTCAACCTTAGGGCAGAAACCGGGTTCAATACATATGCTACTGGTGGTTACTAAGGTAACACTAGTATTGAAGACAAGACGTCATGGACCCAGTGACACACTGCACTACAACTTACCAAACTACTCAAGTTACTCTTAAAAGGACTTGTTTCATTCTCACAATGGAACCTACATTATCTATCGACCTTCTCTTAGAGATGGTTGATATTGAAGAAGGAGACCCTCTCTCTAGTCTTCGGCATAGGAACCAAATGTGCACAATTGAGTCTAGAGCTACGAGATCATCAATAAATCTCATTAAGGACACAATCAATGAAGACTCTCTATTTTACACAATGTGGAAAGAGAGAATATACTTTTAGAGTCCTACGCATTATCCTTGTGGTATTGCCAGAACATCTGAGTGATATACTAACATATTCACAATGAAGATGGAAAGCCTTCTAGAGCCAACATCAAACAAGCTCTTGGTAGGTGGCATGTGAGATCTATCCAATAGATCAACCATGTGACAACTGAACAGAAACAATGGGGCGATTCAAATTCTTGTATCAATCCTGGTTCAGGTTATGGATTGACGGATATCTTTGAAAAACCGGTCGTTGTGCTTAAAAATCTTTTCTCTAGCACATCGATTGTGTATTAATATCTCAAAAATAAAAGGTGTTTATGATTGATAATTGATTCTCGTTAAACCCTTTGTTGTATTGCAAAAACACTTTATTTTGAGCAGTACACGATTGTTTTTCAAATCTCTTTTCATCAATCAGTGAATCTCAAATTCGATGGTTCACTCACTCCGTGTTGTCTTCTTTGAGATGTTCCGGTTTGAGAACAGAAGGAGATTCTTCATAATTATACCTAATCACAGGCAGTACTTGTACTGATCAACGGGGAACCGTGGGTCGTGTACCTCAATTCAACGAAAGTGCTCAAAGACACTTTCGTGCGCTTTATTGCTAACTGTTGTATGCAGGTACGCCCAACATTTGCAGCTGATCAGAATGGAGAGGTCAATCCATAGCCGCATGCTCACACAACACATTCATCTCAAAAGAAATCATGATAAGTGCATCAACGACTCTGATATTTTCACTCCATGCTTCTGCTACACTGCTACAAATATCATGAATCAACTAAAGCTTCCGCTACTCTGATAAGAAGAAATCATGATCCAAAATGTGAGCATGTCGGTCCAAAATGTCACAACATCACATAATACCAACACTACAAAGGAAGAGTCACAGATTTATGTATGCTGATGATCTCAAAGCTGGCTCAAAACTCAATATCACGTGGATAAGTTAAAGACCTCTACTTGAATTATTCAAACATGGATAACATGAATAATCATAGACTACGAGCTATTGAGCAAAGAACTTAAATAAGAATTCTAGAACAATCTTAATGTAATATCTGTTTGTATTCTGTGTAAATTGAGGTGACCTCCCTTAGGGGGAAATTGTTAGGAATTAGAAAATTCAGTCATTAAAGTGTCGGTCACCTCAAGTATATGTAATCATTAGAAAGCTCGTATTCGTAGTTATTTAATGTTAGCAAGTTGTTGGTTAAGTAAAACCGTGGAGGACGGACGGGTCTTTACCCACTGTATGCCTGATCCACAGCCCGTAGGTGGTGTTTATTGTAAGACACTATAAATACCCTCTACCTCCCAAGGTAGAGGGTTGGAGCTTCAATACCATTTTTCTTTGTTTCACATAGTTCCCAACTCTCTTCCATTTCTCTCACTAGAACTTTCTCTCTCTAAAACTTGTTAACACCTCATGTGATCATGGTTTGATGTGTTTGTGAAATCCTATATCTTATAAATAGAGTCCGAGGTATTTTCAAAGCAATGTTGTTTTCATTAGATGACAAATATTTTTCAAAAGAATCTTTAGAAGGAAAAATATTTGGAAAGGAAATATTTGTCTTTTTGGTGACAAACATTTGTTTTAGAAACAGAGCATGAGATTTTGAGAAATAAGATTAAGCATGGCTCTGTTCTTTCCTTTTAAAACGGGTTACTGCCTGAAATGATAATAAACCACCATTTTTCTCCGTCTCATTTTTTTTTTGGAAAAACTATATGTACATTCGAAGAACATCTAAAAACCCTTGACATTCTTTGAATGTCAACACAAAGTCCGTAGATGATATCGAATTAAGAAAAAACATGACAAAAATGACAATTTTTTGGAATTTTTCAAGATTTTTTAAATTTTATGGATTTTGAAAATTTTATATTTTTCTATTTTCTTTTTGTTGGTTTTATAATTTTGTATTTTGCTTTTTGAAGAAAATATGTACACAAGATAGATGAAGAAAAAAATTTACTCCTCGTCTTCCTCTTAAAGACATTTGAGTGTTTCCGGTTGTAGACTCTTTAGACCAAGTCGTGGAAGGATAAACTCAAAACGTTCTCTAGGAAGAGCTTTGGTGAAGATGTCTGCTAACTGGTATTCAGTCCTCACAAAATAGAGTTCTACCACACTTTTTTCCATTTGTTCCCGAATGAAATGATGTCGAATGTCGATGTGCTTTGCTCTTAAATGTTGAACATTGTTGCAGGAGAGAGCAATGGCACTTTTGTTATCACAATACAGAGGAATTTTGTTGAATTCAAAGCCATACTCAGATAATTGGGATCTCATCCATAGGATTTGAGCACAACAAGATTACATGGCTATGTATTCAGCCTCTGTAGAGGATATAGAAGTACTCATTTGTTTCTTTGAAGACCAGCTCACAAGCTTATCACCTAAAAACTTAGCACCTCTAGACGTACTTCAACGTGTATTTTGAAATCCTGCATGGTCAGCATCTGCATAGGCTGTTAGTGACATACCGGTGTCCTTCGGGTACCAAAGTCCCATGTTGATGGTTCCTTGGAGATACCGAAAGACCCGTTTAACTGCTTCAATGTGCTTTTTGGTAGGCTTAGCCTGGTATCTAGCACACATGCATATAGCGAACAGAATATCAGGTCTACTGGCTGTGAGGTACATCAGGGATCCAATCATACTTTGATATTTCGTTTGATCTACCATGATCCCTGAGTGGTCCTCATCCAGTTTGGTACGCTCCACCATGGGAGTGTCAACGGTGTCACAAGTATAAAATCCAAATTTCTTTAAAATTTCATTAGCATAGTTAGATTGATTGATAAAAATGCCTTCGAGACTTTGTGAAATTTGTAATCCCAAGAAAAATGACATTTGTCCCATCATTGACATTTTAAATTTGGAGCCCATCTCCTTAGAAAAACGGTCACATTCATTGGGGTCAGTCGAGGCAAAAATAATATCATCAACATAGATTTGAACGTGAATTAAATATTTTCCTGACTTTCTGGTGAACACTGTCGGATCAACTGCTCCTTTGCTGAATCCAGTAGATAGAATGAACTTTGATAGCGTATCATACCATGCCCTTGGAGCTTGCTTCAAACCGTAAAGAGCCTTCTTCAAGCGATAGACATGAGTAGGATGCTCTGGATTCACAAAACCTTCAGGTTGGCTGACGTATACGACTTCTTTAAGATCTCCGTTAAGAAAAGCCGTATTTACATCCATCTGATAGCCTACCATGTTCTTACTTGCAGCGTTAGCGAGGAAGATTCTGATTTCCTCGATGCATGCAACTGGAGCAAATGATTCTTCAAAGTCAATACTGACGGTATCCTTTTGCAACCAATCGAGCCTTGTTCTTTAATACATCACCATTCTCATCAAGTTTTACTTTGAAGATCCACTTTAGAGCAATGATCATAGCACAGTCAGGAGCAGGTACTAATTCCCATACATCTAGTCGATCAAACTCATGAATTTCTTATTGCATGGCATTAAACCAGCTGTCTTCATTCATGGCAGTTTTAACGTCTTTTGGTTCGATCTTAGAGAGTACAGAGTTGAAGAAGCACCATAAGGCATTAGTTGCAAGTTGTTTACGAGTGGATACTGGACGAGAGGGATTTCCGATGATGTTGTCCAATGGATGATCATGTGTCCATTTTCTAAGGTGTTCGTGTAGTTGTTGTTGAGGAACTGAAGTAGCAGAGTCATTTTCTCCTGATGAAGATGGTTATGATGATGGTTCAGGAGCAAATATGTTCTCAAGGGAGCATCTTCGGGAGTAGCAAAGGGGTTATCTCCATCATAGGTGCCAGAAACAGTTCCATGATGTACACTTGATGATTGGGGAATTGAAGATGATACAGAGTGATCATCAGCAGGCGCTTCTTGACTCAATGACATAGAAACTGAAGGGTTATCTAAGTTGAAAGGGATAGGAGCAGCCTTTGTTGATGGATTTGACAGATCATTAGAAATTGGCTCTTAGTGTTCATCAAACATTGGATCAAACAATTTCTTCAAATCATCTTCTGAAGGTGGTACATATGGAGTTGCTGGTGAGGGATTTTGTACAAGAGTAGAACTGATGGGACTACTTGATGGAGGTTGTGATGCGGGTCCAGAACTTGATTGTCCTGGAGCCATTTGATCGGACAGCTCATCGAACGTGACGTGAATAGTTTCCATGATATCTCTAGTTCTTTTGTTGTAGATTCGGTAACCCTTCTTATTTGATGCATAACCTAAAAAAACTCCAATGTCCGCCTTAGCTCTTAATTTACCTAAATCTTGACCGTCATTCGTTGGATAGCACAAAGCACCAAACACACGAAGGTAGGAGAGATCAGGTTTTCGTTTATAAACAAGTTCGTATGGAGTTTTTCTATGAGATGTGTGTATGAGGGAACGATTTTGGGAGTAGCAAGCAGTGGCAATGGCTTCAGCCCAAAGAAACATTGGAACCTTTGAATAAATTAGCATTGTTCTTGCAGCTTCAACAAGGGTCCGATTTCGTCTTTCAACTACACCATTATGTTGAGGCGTGCATGGAACACTTCTTTGATGACTGATTCTAATGCTTTCATAAAATTGACTTAGGTCTTTGTTATCAAACTCAGTGCCATTGTCTGTTCGAATAATTCTAATAGTCATGTTAAGTCGAACCTGAAGCTGCTTGATAAGTTTGATGATGACATATGGAGTTTCATCCTTTGTCCTACAAAACTTTACCCAAGTAAATCGAGAGTAGTCGTCAACAACGACTAAAATATATTTCATCCCATTTATTGTTTGCACTCTCATTGGTCCGCACAAATCCATATGAAGGGTGTGAAGAACTTCCATAACTGAGTTTGCAGGTTTGGGTTTGTGGGCATATTTTTTGCTTTTTCCCAATTGGCATGTTGAACAAAGATTATCTTTTTCATACTTTAGTCTAGGTAAGCCTCTTACTAAGTCCTTTCTGGAAAGATCATTTATGGTGGCGAAGTTCAAGTGATTGAGACGACGATGCCATAACCATGACTTTGTTTTCGAGGCCTTTGACAACAAGAAAATTGGAGAAGACTTCATCATATCTTCGATAGAGATGGTGTATAGGTTTGAACCACGTGTTCCTCTTAAAAGTTCTGCACCATCAAGTTCTCTAATGAAACAAGTATGTTTTCTGAAGGCCACTTCTAGATTAGAATCACAGAATTGACCGACAGAGAATAAGTTATGACCAAGACCTTCAACATAATATACCCTTGAGATTACACTATCACTAACAACATAGTCTCCATAACCCATAATTGCACCGAAATGATCATTCCCGAATCTAACAGTTCCGATGAATTTACTCACGAAGTTCATGAGCCGCGACCGGTCTCCAGTCATATGCTTGGAACAGCCTGAGTCCAGGTACCACAGAACGATTTGAACGATCTACAGTTGAACACATACAAGAATGGATAACTGGGTAATTGGGATCCCCATGCAAGAATGGGTTCCATTTGGTTAGTAACAATGATTGGAACACCCACATCGGAAGTAGAAACAATGGAATCATCAGGGATTGATGCAGTGCTAGTGTATGTATTAGACCTATTCAAAGTATGTTCACTTCTTAAAGGAATAGTTCTAACAGTAGGCATCCATTTCCTAATGGGCATTGATCTGTATAACTTAGGGCACAATATATTAAGACTAAATTTGTGTCCAGTAGGTATCCAATTGTTGATCCCAGTTGAGCAAACGATCTAATATAGAAACTGACTTGAACAAAGAACTTATTAAGTATTACGCGGAATTTAATACTTAATCTTAAGAAGAAGAATAATAAACATTCAACACCTCAATATTATTTATTAATACGAATACTCTTACAGTATTAGGGTTTTTCAACCTTGAAGTGTATCGACCTTAGATATAAAACATACGTATATCTAACCTAACCTAGAACCTCCTTTTATAGGCTAAGGAGTCCTGTACAATATACAATACGTAACCTACAAGATAAATATCTTTTCCATATTTATCTAATACAATAAACTAACCGACTATATAAGACTAGCAGTGGTTACAATATATTATCCGTGGTTACACAATACTACTAGCCGCGGTTGTCTTCATCCGTGGTTACACTCTTCTGTCCGTGGTTATATCCAACCTGTCCGTGGTTCCAGTACTTAGAGTAATTCTTGATCCAAGGAACCTAAAACCCAACAATCCTCCCCTAAACTTGATAAATTCCAACAGAATTCTCAAGTTTTCTTTAAGCTCAAAACATCTGAATTGAAGGATGTAGCCAAACACTTACTGGCCTTAAGTATCTTCTCATACTTCAGCAACAAATCATAAGCTTGACCATCATAAGGTACTAACATCTTGATACAACCAGGCTTCAACATCTGAGCAATTATTCCTGGATGATTATTCAGTTGAGGATAATCACCTTCTACAAGCATATGAATAACCTTTCCAGAAATAGTTAAAACATGAACTCCACAAGTTTGATATAAAAACCATCTAGTAACTTGACCATTGTAGAGTCCTTGCCATTCAGGTTCATCATGAGTAGGTTCAAACAGAATCTTCAAATAATGATAAACCAGTCTCTCATGATAATCAGTTGGATGTACTTCACCAAACTTGTTCTTGTAAAGTATCCAAAGATTCATCAAATCATCTCTATCAAAATACTGAAGCATCTGTGAAAATTTATTATACTCAGAAACTTCATTGTTGAGTCTTTGAATTTTCCAAACTCCTTCACTTCCAATTATAAGCTTAAACTCATAAGAAATAATTTGATTTTCATCTTCAACAACTTTCAATCTTTTAGAATCAGATGTCTCCTGAACCTCAGATTTTCTCTTTCGTTTACTTTGAATCCATTCATCATCCTTTTTAATCCACTCTTCTTCCTGTTTAGAATTCATTGGACAGAAATCATCTTTATTAATCCTCATACATCTCTCATAAACTTCCAAAATTCTTTCAAATGAGCATCTACTAAGATTATCAGAAACATAAATGCCTGAATTCTTAATAATTTTCATCAATACATTCCTCATCTGAGCCATAGTAGGAGGTTTCTTTCTTATAACCTGTTTCTTTGTTTTGCTCACATTCCTTGCCCATCCATTCATCAGTCTAGCTTTCTCCTCATCATCCAACAGTTTCCATTCTTGTGCAGTAAACTCATCAAGTATTTGTAAAGAAGCTTGAAGATAGTTTTGTGATTCATACCATATAGCTAACCATTTCTCACTAGCTTCCTCCTCTTCTTTCTTTCTTTTATCCAAAGCTGCTTGGTCTTCAGCCAACAAGTTTCTTCCATACTCTTCATCATAAGCTTCTTGTTCTGCTTTATTTTTAAACTTCAGCACTACCTCTTTACCTTTTCCAACATCATATTGAACCACTTTCTTCTTCAAAGGTTCACCAATAACCAAACTTTTAACTCTGGGTTTGGTTGCAGTAGACTGAACAGATAAAACAGGTGCAATGATGGGTGTAGAAATAGATGATGTTTTGCTCAGATTAATCAATGTACTTGCAGCTTCTTTCTCTACTTCTTTAGGCTTAGATGGTAATATAGAGAGAGTTGTGACAACAGTGGAAGTGGTTATGATAGCAGTGGGTATGACAGTAGTAGGAACAATAGCCAAGTCTGAAACTGCATCAGTGGTTACAAAAGTACTAACCATGGTTTCAGGTATACTATCAGTTGTTGTGTTCTGCACTACTTCAACATTCTTCAATTTTTCAAGAACAACCTCATTCCCATCGTTATCAGAAACCAAAAAATCTTGATCTCCACTATCAACATCTTCTTCCATAGGTACACCAACAGATACATCCACAACCTCCCCTGAATTCATGCCATCACTCCTCCCCTGTTTGAATACATCCTTCACATTTAGAGCGGAAGAGGAGTTCGTCTTCTTTTTCTTTCTGCGCATAGCTTTCAAAACAGCAACCCCAGGTCTCCTTACTTTCTCCAAAACTAACACCCTGTGCTTCAACCTCCGAATATCATTACCCTGAAACACAGTCAACTTCTATAGACCTGAAATTTTATCCTCCATTTTAGCACACTTAACCGTCAATTCATTTAAACGTTCAAGAATATCCTCCCCACTTCGACCTGTGTTAACTGCTCCGAGAGGTGGTTCATTGGAAAAGTCATCATGTACAAAGTCATTAACCGTCAATTCAATGTCAGGTTCCAATCTATCCTCATCACTTCGAGCTGTGTTAACTACTCCGAGAGGTGAATCCTTGGATATAGAAGACATAGCACCAGACCTAGCCTGATCATCTATGCACCCTGTAATAGCCAGTTGGCTAGGGATTCCTCCACCTGTGTTAAGTGCCAAAGAACTCTCCACATTAAGAGTTGCCAATGGTTGGGTCTTATTTATGTTCCCACTATCCTGACCAACATCCAAGCATGAATCAGTAGTGGAAGCCCTTCCAATCATGTCACCTCCACTCCATGTGACAACCTCATTAACAACACGACCAACACTAGCCTGAGGAAGCTTAGTGCCCTGTGTTCGGCTAGTCCATGATGCAAGACCTTCATCAAACTCAGAATCAGTAGGCAAAGTAAGCATGTGAGGAAATAAAGGAACATCTCTAATTATTACATTATGTGGCTGATTCCTCATATGTGCAAAAACCTTAGGAAGCATGTGATGTACTTCATACGCTAGAGTATGTTCAACAGGTCCCTCAATTTGATGTTCCACAATCAGTTGAACAAACCTAGGATACAAATAGTATTTACCCTTCTTCCTAATGTTTTGTACTAACCCCTCATATATCATCCTAGACCAGTTAAACTTCCTTCCATCAGAAAAACAAATAATAGCACTAGCAATTTTTGAAGGAAAGTCATTAAAGCCTGTGGTCTTGTTACTCATACACATCAACAAAGTGTGAATCAAAAACTTCCATTGTTGCGAAAACAAACTCTTAAAAAATTGTACCTTTTCACCTCTGTGTGTATATCCTAATCTCTCTAAACCAGCAACAATCTCAACATCTGAAAGATTATCAACACCATCAGCATCATCAAGCCTTAAAACTTCTCTAATGATCTCCTCAGAAACAGAAATAGCATTCTCATCCACAACAGTACTAAACACCTCCAAGCCATCAACCTCTTCAAGTTTAGCATTCCTCCAGAACTGATGTATGTAGGCTTTAAGAATGGTAGGTTCAACTTTTAAAGCATAGTGAATGGGACTATGAACCAGGAAATCAATCATTTGATGAAACCCTTCAGATCGAGCATCCTTAGTGAGTACTGCAACAAGGTTATGTGAAGTGGAATACTTTTCAGCCATTGTGATTAATGATAGATATGAAGTGGGTTTTGTGAATAAATCAAAGAAAGTGATTAAGGTTAAAGGTGAGCGCCAATTGGAAGTGGTTTGAGAATCAAATAAATGATCCGTCCGTGATTTGGGAAGAGAGATATAGGTTTGCCAATGTTACCAAACAACCCCTGTAATATCCAAATCTAAGCACCAAGCTATCCGCGGTTCCAGAACTGCTATCCGCGGTTGTAACATACCATCAGTGGATACAGATGTTCACTCCTCCAAATATCCAAGAGATAGAGCAAGTAAGTCTGTGTTAAAATAGGTAAGATCTCACAAAAATATGAAGGATTACACACCATTTTTTTTAACACATAATACAAACATGTATCATAGCAACTCCTTATGCACACACATCCTTCATACCTGCAAGTCAAAAACACAAAACCAACACAGAAAAGTAGGTTATAGTTGTCAGTGGTTAGTTTATGGCAGAAGTGGTTCCAAAATAACTATCCGTGATTTAAACAGGTAAGTTAATACGGTCAACTTCTAGAACAAATATAATCCAAAGTCCAAGAAACTCATTAACTCTCCAACCACATTTAACCTGCCCCATATTTACTTCCAATAACCCTAAACTTCACTTATAAAAAGAACCCATAATCTCATATAACTCACACACCAATCAAAATCAAAACCCTAATTTCTCCAAAAACCCCAATAATGAGCAGCTCCAACCCAATCAATCTTTCATCAGATGACAATGTCTCCTCCAACAGCAGTCTGGAAAGATGGAAAAAGAACTATTTGGCAAGCAATCCAAGCGAAGGAGAGAATATCTCTTCTTTAAGTTCGTATGTATCACCTTATGAAGATACAGACGAAGAAACATCTCCCATGGCAGTCAGTGCACCTCCACAAGAATCCCATCCATGGCGATTTGACATACCTCCACAAGAACCACGACCATTAAAATCCCCATTTCTTCCATCATCAGAAGATGATAGTGTAGTGAATCCAAGTGATGCTTCTGAAGACTCTGATGACTCTTCTAAGAAGAGGACTTCAAACCCCAAACCTTCATCATCTAACCCCCAACCAAGACCACGAGCAAGAAACCCACCACTCCCTAAGGACAGAGAGGTGATTCTTGGTCTTTCTGCACCAAGTTGTGGTGCTTCTTCACACATCGTAAGGAGGAAGGGAAAAAGGAAGATGGAGTAAGTTGCTGAATGGTGGTAAGAGTAGATGGAGCACAAGAATAATATCATATCATCCATCTATCTGCCACAATCAGCTTCAGCTTCTTCGTTTGCATCAATCCATCCTTCCCATTTTGATCCTTAGCTGCTTCGTCGTACTGGTCATGCATATGATAAATGCATATCCAACATTTAAACAATAGAAGCAAGGATAGTAGTAGTAGAAATATTAGTAGAAAATCATGTATAGAAGTAGTCTTTAATTAGCACTTGAAGTTTCATTGTAAGTTGTAAACTGTTTTGTTGAATGAACAATGTAACTTCAGTACTTCTTGAATCTCTATAATGACTTGTCGTTTATCTGCACAATGGTTAGTGGAAAATCAGAACAACTAGCAGTGTTTTGAACAACTCTATCAAGGGTTAGAAACAACACTATCAGTGGATAGAAACAGAGATAGCAATACTAAGAGTACATAATAACAGTCCAATACTGATACAAACTGATACAAAACAATTTGAGAGTTTAGAGATTAATCATTCCAATACTAACAACAAGATACTGAAACCTCCCCACATCAAAAGCTTCGGTGAGAAGATCAGCAACATTGAAATCAGTATGGATTTTTACCATTTGAATCAACCTTTTCTCATTACAATCTCTAATAAAGTGATGTCTTATCTCAATATGTTTAGTTCTAGAATGTAAAACAGGATTTTTGATAATGCAAATTGTACTGTTATTATCAATGTAAATCTTAGTATGCATAAAATTGTACCCAAAATCCAGCAATTGATTCTGAATCCAAAGAACTTGACCACAGCAACTAGCAGCAGCCACATATTCATCTTTAGTTGTAGAATTAGCCACAATAGTTTGCTTTTTACACTGCCAAGAAATTAATCTGCTTCCCAAGAACTGACATCCTCCAGTGGTGGACTTCCTATCCAGACTAGCTCCAGCATAGTCACCATCAGTGTAGGCCACCAAATCAAAAGGGGAATCCTTAGAGTACCAAAGGCCCAATTTAGAATGACCTTTCAAATATATAAAGATCCTCTTAACAGCATTCATGTGTGAGGTATTCGGTGTTACTTGAAATCTTGCACACACACATACTGAGAACATAATGTCTGGCCTAGATGCAGTAATATACATCAAAGATCCAATCATGGATCTGTACAACTTCAAATCAACTTTGGGACTTCCATCATCTGGTAGCATAGGTTTCTGAGTCTCCATAGGTGTACTTGCACTCTTTACATCTTGAAACCCAAACTTCTTCAAAACATCTGCTACATACTTGTCTTGACTAATGAAAATACCATCAGTCCTTTGTTGAACCTGTAGCCCCAAAAAGAAAGTAAGTTCTCCCATAGAACTCATCTGAAACTTATCATGCATAAGTTTCTCAAAATCTCTGCATAGCTCCTTGTTAGTAGAGCCAAAGATGATGTCATCTACATAAACCTGAACCAGTAAAATATCATCTTTGTGCTTTCTAATGAACAAAGTTTTATCAATCAATCCCCTTTTAAAACCATTGTCCATCAAATAAGTAGACAAGCATTCATACCATCCCTAGGAGCCTGATGCAATCCATACATAGCCTTCCTCACCCTGTAAACCTTGTCAGGATGATCAGGATCTTCAAAACCAGGAGGTTAACAAACATAAACCTCCTCATCAATAGTGCCATATAAAAATGCACTTTTAACATCCATCTGATACACAACAAAATTCTTGAATGAAGCATAAGCCAAAAATAATCTGATAGCATCTATCCTTGCAACTGGTGCAAACACTTCATCATAGTCTAAACCTTCAGTTTGTGTGTATCCTTGAGCAACCAACCGTGACTTGTTCCTCACAACAATTCCTCTTTCATCCCTCTTGTTTCTGAACACCCATTTAGTCCCAATGGCCCTCTTCCCATTTGGAAGATCAACCAATGTCCAAATCTCTTGAAGTTTGAACTGAAGAAGCTCCTCTTGCATTGATTCTACCCAGCCTTCTTCTGTTAAAGCTTCTTCCACTCTCTTGGGCTCCTTTTGAGACAGAAAACAACCAAACAGGCAATTTTGCAGATCTTTATGACTGTTTCTTTTGTGAAGTGATCTTGCAAAGAACCCATGTTCAGGAAAGGGTTCAGTGTTCTTAACTCTGCTTCTTGTTTGAACTGGAGTATTCAAATTTCCAAGTATCTGTTCCTTGGGATGAATCTTGTGAATCCTAGTAGTAGTGATTGGACTTTCATTAATGACAGTTTCCAAATTAGACAAATCAGCATTGAAGAATTCATCCATGTCTTCATCATCGGTAGGAGTATCAATCTCTATTAAATCAGGCATATTAGGATCATGTGGATACTCCTCATCACCAAATAGTGGCTTTGGATGTGGTCCAAAGTAAGTACTATCACTAGTACTTGTAGCTGGGATTGCACTTGAACTATCAGTGGTAGAAGATGGCTTGTCAGCGGTTACAGTTGGCCTATCAGTACTTTCAGTAGGCTTAGCAGTACTTGCAGACTGCTTTTTCTTCTTTTCAATTTCTTCTACCGACACTGAGTTATCTTTCAACAACTCATCCTTATCTTGATGATGATCAACATTGCCTCCAGTATTCAGTACATCATCATTAGTGGGACCTTGCTTGTGAATGATGGAAGGAACAGAACCAGCTTTCCACTTTTCAACCAAATAGAACTCCTTTGGAGAATCAGCTTCTTTTGAAGATGTACCTGCCTCAGAATCCTTTTGTGTTCCTGCATCAGCATTAGTGGAAGTTCCTGCAATGATAGGCTCATAATTCATAGATTTGGTTAGCATATCAATGTTAAACAACCAGTCTGGTCCTTTGGTCTCAACACTAGGAGTCTTTTCACTGAATTGAACATGTAAGTTCTCTTCAACAATTCTAGTCCTCCTATTGTATACTCTAAAGGCTTTGCTATTAGTGGAATAGCCTAAAAAGTATCCATCATCTGCTTTTTCTTGAAACTTGCCTAGGTAGTCTATGGTATTCAAAATGGTAACAGGACACCCAAAAGGTTTTAGGAATGCAATCATTGGCTTCCTATCATGTAACAGCTCATAGGGGGTCTTGTTATGAGGCTTCACTACCTTACTTATGTTTTGCACATAACATGCAATTCCTACAGCTTCAGCCCAAAAGGTAGTTGGTAACTTAGACTCTTACAACATGGTCCTAGCAGCCTCAATTAGTGTTCTATTTTTCCTTTCAGCTACACCATTCTGTTGTGGTGTCCTAGCAACACTAAACTGTCTTTCAATACCTTTAGCTACACAGAACTGATTCATCACATCATTCTTAAACTCAGTTCCATTATCACATCTGATTACTTTGACCTTATGATTTACTAGATTTTCTATCTTAGTAATGAAACTCTTAAGAATCTCACTAGTCTCACTCTTAGCAGCCAAAAAGTATACCCAAGAAAATCTACTATAATCATCAGTGATAACTAGGCAATATTGCTTATGGTTCAAGCTTCTAACAAAGGTAGGTCCAAATAAGTCCATATGAAGCATAAACAGTGGTTGTGTTATGGTGTTTACAGTTTTGGTCTTACAAGAAGCTCTATGTTGTTTTCCTTTTTGACAGGCCACACACAGTTCCTTACACTAAAAAACCTTTAAAGGTAACCCTCTCACTAAGTTTCCTTTTACCAGTTTATTGATTGTTTTGTAATTGAGATGACCTAGCCTTCTATGCCACAGTTTTGACTCATCTACAGATGCTTTAGCAAACAAACATAAGGACCTATTAGGAAGAACATCTTTAAGATCAAAACAATATATATTTTCCTTCCTAGGTACCCTAAGTTGTATAAACTTCTCATCAGGCATCTTAAACTCAGGAGACAACACCACACACTCAGTTTCCCCAAAAAGTACCCAGTTTTTCTTATCACACATTTGAGAAACACTGAATAAATTGTACTTAAGTCCCTGTACCAAGTAGACTTTTTCAAAGTTTAAATTCCCTGTTCTGATTGTGCCTCTGTCAAGTATCTTTCCTCCCTTTGGATCATTGCCAAATGCCACATATCCTCCATCAAAAGCTTCAAAATCTTGCAGATTACTTCCATCCCATGTCATGTGCCCAGAGCAACCACTATCAAAAACTCCTTTATCTTTTAGCTCAGTTTGAAGATTGCCCTGCACATAAAATTACACAAGTTAGTTCCTCTTGTGGACCCAAGCCAATACTGACTTGGGTCTGCCCTGTGCATCAAAATATTCAAATTTCTTTAGGTCCATTGATGCACAGTTGACATGTGGTAAAACCTTGGTCTTAGGCTTCCATTGCCAACTTGCTGAGGCCTTAACAGCATAAAAATGATTTCCAACCACTGTATCAGTTATCACCTTTGGAATTTTTAAAACTTCTTTTGAATCAGTGGTGATATCTTGCTTAACAGTGGTTTGATTCTGCTTTGCCATGTTTACATTTTTCTTAGCAGTGGTTGGAACCCATTTAGGTGTAGCAGTGACAATTGATTTTGTATTCCCATTCCTCATCAGCACTGCTCTTGGAATCATGTTACTGTTAGAATGAGGGTTTGATTTCCTTGAAAAGTTTTTATGATTTACCCGCCTCCAATGATTCCAAACTTGTGGTCTGTTTTTATTACAATTTCTCTGTAAGTGTTCAAAACTACCACACACAAAACAAGCCTTTTTAACACATTGAAACTCATCACCTAATCTGTTAGAAATGAGACCATTTAAGCTTCTTTGATTACCCCTAGGTTTATATTGTTTCATCTGTTCCCTAGGAATTTCCCTGTACTCTACAACTTTCTTGGTGACTTTAGCTCCAAATCTAGGTACAAGGTTGACTTGCTGAGAATCAACTTTCTTAACTTTCTCTATGACTTCAGACTTAGTTGATTCAGTTCTATTATCCTCAGAGTCTGATTCCCAATCTTCTATTATGGGAGCATCAGATAACTTATCAGAACTTATCTTAGGTGTTTCAGTCTTATTTACTACTAAATGACAGTTCTTTAGCAGGTGGTGCATGTTTCATCAAAGAGGGTGGTGGCATATTATTGTATCCTAGACCAGTACCATCTTTGAACAGTTTTTGACCTATTGGCTTATTTACTAGATCAGAAGCATATTGTGTTTTAGCAACCCTAACAACATGTTTTTCTTTTTCATCTAGGGCCTTTAGTTTTACACTCTCTGCCTCTGCTAGTTTATCTTTAAGCATTTTAATCTCTCTGTCTTTAAGATCAATTACACCACCTAGTATATTGATCTTTTCTACATACTCATACTCACATTTAATACAGAATCTTAGCTTCTCTTCCACACCTTCCAGACCAACTCTATAACCTAAGTTATCTAAAGTCAATCTTTCTACTTCTTTTCTCATACTCTCAGTGATAGCTTTTTGAGATTCTAAGTTATCATAACATGATTTAAAAGAACAAGTAGATGTTTTAGAATCATTAGATACCTCAGAATCTGAACCAGAAGATGAAGCATAGGCCATTAGAGCAAAGTTATGCTCTTTTGAAGCTTCACTAGCATGAAAAGCTGCATTTGGACCTTCTTCAATCTGATTACTCCAATCAGAATCACCAAGCCCATCCTGAGCAACCAAAGCTGAAGAAGCAGCAGGCTCTTCTGTTGTCTTCTTAATGCCTTCTATTCTTTTAGGAGCTCGACATTCCCTAGCAAAGTGACCTTTCTTCTTGCAGTTAAAGCACTCCATATTGCTTTTGTCGAATCCAGCTCTCCTTTGACCATCATACCTAACATGTCTTCCAGTCCTCCTCAGAAATTTCCTTGCTTGGAGAGTCATCATTGCCATTTGCCATTGAAGGTTAATTTCATCAAGATCATCAGGATCAATTTGATCTAGATCTTGATTCAAAACATCAACACTGGTAGTTAAATCTGACAGAAAAGCACAAATTACACCATCACTGACATTATCACTAACCGTGGTATTGTTTGCAATAGCCGTGGTTATACCATAAGCAGCAGTGGATACATCTTGTGGGCTTTTGTGATTAGTGGATACAAAAGCAATGTTTTGATTAGCAGAAGATGAGTGAGAAAAGTTATTATCAGACTCATAAACCTTCAAGTTGTTGAAGAGATTATCAAGAGTCATTGTAGCAAAGTCCATCTTATTTCTCCACACAATTGTATGAATAGCCCATTCAGATGATAAACTCCTAATGAAATTCAAATTAATATCTTCTTGAAGGAACTTGTAACCCACTGACTTCAGTTGACTGATAAGTTTTTGAAGTCTATTGTATGTACCATCAATCTTTTCTCCACTAAGAGCAGTGAAGGTTTCAAATTGATGCTTGAGCATATTCATCCTTGACTTCTTTGTAGCTTCATTACCAGCAAACCTTAATTCAAGAGCATCCAATATTTCTTTAGCAGACTCATATTGATCAAAGTCCAAAGCAAACTCATTTGGTATTCCCATAGAGAGAATACTGTGAGCTTTGATCTCCATTTTCCTTTTAGCTTTATCAGGTTCACTAACAATAGCTATCTCTTTACCATCCTCACCCTTCTTAGGAAGAGTGTCTCCTTTTTCAACAACATCCCAGAGAGCATAATCAATCATACGAATGTATTGCCTCATTCACATCCTCCAGATTTGATACTCACCATGTTTGAGCATGGGCACTTTTGAAGCAGTCACCATGTGAGTTTCGTCAGACATCTTAACTTACTTGAATAAAGATTAACAGACTTCTTCTTGGTTACAGTTTCTAGATCACAAGCTCTGATACCACTTGTTGATCTCAGTTGAGCAAACGATCTAATATAGAAACTGACTTGAACAAAGAACTTATTAAGTATTACGCGGAATTTAATACTTAATCTTAAGAAGAAGAATAATAAACATTCAACACCTCAATATTATTTATTAATACGAATACTCTTACAGTATTAGGGTTTTTCAACCTTGAAGTGTATTGACCTTAGATATAAAACATACGTATATCTAACCTAACCTATAACCTCCTTTTATAGGCTAAGGAGTCCTATACAATATACAATACGTAACCTACAAGATAAATATCTTTTCCATATTTATCTAATACAATAAACTAACCGACTATACAAGACTAGCAGTGGTTACAATATATTATCCGTGGTTACACAATACTACTAGCCGCGGTTGTCTTCATCCGTGGTTACACTCTTCTGTCCGTGGTTATATCCAACCTGTCCGTGGTTCCAGTACTTAGAGTAATTCTTGATCCAAGGAACCCAAAACCCAACACCAATGATAACCTACATTACTAAATTTTCTTCCTGTGGGTTTCCAATGTTTTCTAATCTTCTTTCGCCTTTGCTTTCTAGCCTTCTTAGCTCGATTTTTGGCATTAACAGTTTTAACTGGGTATTTAACAGCATTAATCAAATCATTCACACCACATACATGATTAGTAACAGAAACCAAGCACTCATCATTACATGTTTTGCCAAAAGTAGCAGAATTCGAATTAATTACAATACGCTTATAGCTAATACTAGAATCAACACGATTCGTTTTATTCAACTCAAACTTAATGTTCCTAGGGTGGTCTTCTACTCTCGTAAGATATAGGATTTCACAAACACACTAAACCATAATCACAAGAGGCGTTCAAGTAGTTTAGAGAGAGAAAGTTTTAAAGAGAGAAAGGGAAGAGAGTTGGGAACTATGTGAAACAAAGAAAAATGGTATTGAAGCTCCAACCCTCTACCTTGGGAGGTAGAGGGTATTTATAGTGTCTTACAAATAAACGCCACCTACGGGCTATGGATCAGGCATACAGTGGGTAAAGACCCGTCCGTCCTCCACGGTGTTACTTAACATACTACTTACTAACATAACTTGACTACGACTACGAGCTTTCTAACGAATACATATACTTGAGGTGACCGACTCTTTAACGACTGAATTTTCTAATTCCTAACAATTTCCCACTAAGGGAGGTCACCTCAATTTACAATGAATACAAACAGATATTACATTAGATTGCTCTAGGATTCTTGATCAAGTTCTTTGCTCAGTAGCTCGTAGTCTTTGATTCTTCATGTTCCGCATGTTTGGATAATTATAAGTGGAGGTCTTTAAATGATCCACGTGATGAAGAGTTTTGAGCCAGCATTGAGATCAACAACTAACATAAATCTCTGACTCTTCCTTTGTGGTGTTGGTATTATGTGATGTTGTGACAATTAGACCGACATGCTCACATTCTGGATCATGATATATTCTCATCAGAGTAACGGAAGCTTTTACTGGATCATGATATTTGAAGCAGCATAGCAGAAGCATGGAGTGAAAGAATCAGATTCGTTGAAGCACATATCATGATTTCTTTAGAGATGAATGTGTGGTGTGAGCATGCGGCTATGGATTGACCACTTCATTATGAACAGCTGCAAACATCGGGCGTACCTGCATACAACAGTTAGCAATAAAGTGCACGAAAGTGTCTTTGATCACTTTCATTGAATTGAGGTACACGGCCCACGGTTCCCCGTTGATCAGTACATGTACTGCCTGTGATCAGGTAGAATTCAGAAGAATCTCCTTGACAGGGTTTCGCAGCTGCTCTAGCTATTCTCAAACCGGAACGTCTCAAAGAAGACAACACGGAGTGAGTGAACCAGCGAATTGAGATTCACTGATTGATGAAAAGAGATTTGAAAAACAATCGTGTACCGCACAATAGAAATTGTTTTTGCAATACAACGAAGGTTTTAATGAAAATTAATTTTCAATCATAAACACTTTTTATTTTGAAATATGAGTACACAGTCGATGTGCTAAAGAAAAGTGTTTTTAAGCACATCAACCAGTTTTTCAAAGGAATCCGTTAATCCATAACCTGAACCAGGATTGATTCAAAAGATTGAATCGCCCCATTGTTTCTGTTCAGTTGTCACATGGTTGATCTATTGGATAGATCTCACATGACGCCCACCAGGAGCTTGTTTGATGTTGGCTCCAGAAGGCTTTCCATCTTCATTGTGAATATGTATACATATCACTCAGATGTTCTGGCAATATCACAAGGATAATGCGTAGGACTCAAAATATAATCTCTCTTTCCACATTGTGTGAAACAGAGAGTCTTCATTGAAAGTGTCCTAATGAGATTTATTGATGATCTCGTGGCTCTAGACTCAATTGTACATATTTGGTTCCTATGCCGGAGACTAGGGAGAGGGTCTCCTTCTTCAATATCAACAAACTCTAAGAGAAAGTCGATAGATAATGTCGGTTCCCCGTGAGAATGAAACAAGTCATTTTAAGAGGAACTTGAGTGGTTTGGGAAGTTGTAGTGCAGTGCGTCACTGGGTCCATGATGTCTTGTCTTCAATACCAGTGTTACCTTAGTAACCACCAGTAGCATATGAATTGAACCCGGTATCTGCCCTAAGGTTGAATTATCGGAGGGCTATTTATTTTCACCCTTTCACAATAAATTCTTTTTCATTCTTCAACCCCTTCAGTGCTAACCGAGACTTCATAACTAGAACCTTGTTGGGTTTATTCCAGTACTAGCTCTGTCTCAGTCCTCACTCTTCCCATATCTCACATTTCTCCTTTTTTCATCATACCTCAGGACTTCTACACTATCTAGTGGATTGTCCCTGGGTAGATCCCTCCGGTTCTGGCGGATCATGGGAACAAATACCTAACCTTATCATCCTTATATCACCATGCATAAAGTAAATTTGGTCGGTCTATTTGGTATTGTTCATCTGCCATTGGAACCAATCGAAAACCATTTAAAAATCAATCCAGATACTTGTGATATATTATCAAAGCATTTTGTACCTGAATTGTTTTTGATATTTTTTAGAAAAAAAGAGCTCCCCCTCAACATGTGCATCATGTTTTTGACAACGTTTTAGCACACGGAGGCAAGAGGAAGAATAAATTTCTTTGATTACCATTTTCTAAAAGATATCAGCATCACTTCCCTGATTAAATCAAGTAGATAAAGCATATTGGGGAAGGATGAGGTTTTCAAAGGTTTGCTCCCCCTCAATATGTGCCTCGAGGTTTGAAAGAGTTTTGCACATACTAGAGGGAACCTGCACTCAGAGACAAATCAATCACGTTACAATTCTTTGTGGTTTAAAAAGATGCTCCCCCTCAACATGTGCATGGAAAATTTTGAAATCGTTTGGCATATGCGGGGAGGATGGCTTGCTAAACACTTATATAACCAATTATCAAGTTATTAGTTTAAATCCAATTTAAATCACAAATTCTCCCCCGATCACACTTTCCAAATCCTTTGAGAGATGTGATGTCTATTGATTTAAATTAAATTTTGAGAGCTTTTGAGGAGAATAGTGGCTTGCTTTTTGAAAAAAAAAACAATTTTAACTGATAAGGATCAGATATTCAGACTTTAAACACCATTGTTTTAAACATGCAAGATTGTCTTTTGAAAACATAACATTAGCAAAGGTTTTGAATCAACTGTATAAAACATAATTCTTTTTGATTTTTCAACACTAAACCTTGCTCATTTACGTGCCAGTTGTTTGAAAAATGACCTTTCGAAATAACCTTTTTAATTCAAATAAAATCATTCTCCCCCTCAATCAATGACACAAGTTGTTGATTGAGAGATAGAGATTTTGACAGAATGATAAGCACAAATGATTTACACGAATAATAGAGAACGAGGTATTTTCAAAGCAATTAAGTTTTTATTAGATGGCAAATATTTTTCAGAAGAATCATTAGACGGAAAAATATTTGAAAAGAGAAACATTTGTCTTTTTGATGACAAACATTTGTTTAAAGGATCAGAGCATGAGATTTGAAAAATAAGATAAAGCATGACTCTGTTCTTTACTTTTAAAACGGGTTACTGCCTGAAATGACAATAAACCACCATTTTTCTCTGCCTCATTTTTTTTTAAACAAAAACTATGTGCATTCGAAGAACATCTAAAAACCCGTGACATTCTTTGAATGTCAACACAAAGTCCGTAGATGATATCGAAAAAGGAAAAACATGACAAAATAAGAATATTTTTGGAATTTTTTCAAGATTTTTCAAATTTTTATGGATTTTAGAGAATTTTATATTTTTATATTTTCTTTTGAGGGTTTTTTAAATTTTTTATTTTGCTTTTTGAATAAATATATACAAGAAATAGATGGATAAAGACCTTTACTCCTCGTCTTCCTATTGAAGACGCTTGAGTGTTTCCGGTTGAAGACTCTTTAGACCAAAACGTGGAAGGATAAACTCAAAATGTTCTCTAGGAAGAGCTTTGGTGAAGATGTCTGCTAATTGTTATTCAGACCTCACAAAATAGAGTTTCACCACACATTTTCCACTTGTTCCCTGATGAAATGATGTCGAATGTCGATGTGCTTTACTCTTGAGTGTTGTACGTTGTTGCATGAGAGAGCAATAGCACTTTTATTATCACAGTACAGAGGGATTTTTTTGAATTCAAAGCCATAGTCAGATAATTGAGATCTCATCCATAGGATTTGAGCACAACAAGATGACATGGCAATGTATTCAGCCTCTGTAGAGAAAATAGAAGTACTCATTTGCTTCTTTGACGAATAGCTCACAAGCTTATCACCCAAAAACTGAGCACCTCCAGACGTACTTCGACGAGTATCTTGACACCCTGCATGATCTGCATCTGCATATGCTGTTAGTGACATATCGGTGTCCTTCGGGTACCAAAGTCCCATGTTGATGGTTCCTTGGAGGTACCGAAAGACCCGTTTAATCGCTTCAAGGTGCTTTTTGGTAGGCTTAGCCTGGTATCTAGCACACATGCATATAGCGAACAGAATATCAGGTCTACTGGCTGTGAGGTACATCAGGGATCTAATCATACTACGATATTTCGTTTGGTCTACCATGATCCTGAGTGGTCCTCATCCAGTTTAGTACGCTCAATCATGGGAGTGTCAACAGGGTCACGAGAATCAAATCCAAATTTCTTTAAAATCTCATTGGCATATTTAGATTGATTTATAAAAATGCCTCCGGGACTTTGTGAAATTTGTAATCCCAAGAAAAATGACATTTGTCCCATCATTGACATTTGAAATTTGGAACCCATTTCATTTGAAAAACGATCACATTCATTGGGGTCAGTCGAGGCAAATATGATATCATCAACATATATTTGAACGGGAATTAAATGTTTGCCTGACTTCCTGGTGAACAATGTCGGATCAACTGCTCTTTTGCAAAATCCAGTAGATAGAAGAAACTTTAATAGCGTATCATACAATGCCCTTGGAGCTTGCTTTAAACCGTAAAGAGCCTTCTTCAAACGATAAACGTGAGTAGGATGCTCTGGATTCACAAATCCTTCAGGTTGGCTGACGTAGATGACTTCTTTAAGATCTCCATTAAGAAACGCCGTCTTTACATCCATCTGATAGACTACCATGTTCTTACTTGCAGCATTAGCCAAGAAGATTCTGATTGCCTCGATACGAGCAAAAGGAGCAAATGAATCTTCAAAGTCAATACCCTCCTCTTGTCGGTATCCTTTAGCCACCAATCAAGCCTTGTTCTTCAGGACATCACCATGCTCATCAAGTTTCACTTTGAAGATCCATTTTACAGCAATGATCATAGCACAATCTGGAGCAGGTACTAATTCCCATACATCAAGTCGATCAAACTCATGAATTTCTTCTTGCACGACATTGAACTAGCAGTCTTCATTCATGGCGGTTTTAACATCTTTTGGTTCGATCTTAGAGAGTACGGAGTTGAAGAAGCACCATAAGGCATCGGTTGCAAGTTGTTTCCATGTGGATACTGGACGAGAGGTATTTTCAATGATGTTGTCCAATGGATGGTCATGAGTCCATTTTCTGAGGTGTTCATGTGGCTGTTGTTGAGGGACTAAGATAGCAGAGGTGATGTCTCCTGAAGAAGATTGTTCTGATGATGATTCAGGAGCAAATATGTTTTCAAATGGAGCATCTTCAGGAGTAGCAAAGGGATTAACTTCATCATTGATGCCAGAAACATTTCCATGATGTACATTCGAAGATTGATCATTTGTTGATGAGACAGAGTGATCAGCAGCAGGCGCTTCTTGACTTAATGGTATTGAGACTGAAGGGTTGACTTCATTCACAGGGATAGGAGCAAACTCTGTTGATGGATTTGACATTTCATCAGCATTTGGTTCATAGTGTTCATCGAACATTGGATCAAACAATTTCTTTAAATCATCTTCAGTTGGAGGTACATATGGAATTGCTGGAGAGGAATTTGGTACAAGGAATGAACCAATGGGATTGTTTTGAAGTGCGGGTCCAGAACTGGATTGTCCAGGAGCCATTTGTTTGGTCAGCTCATCAAACGTAACGTGAATTGTTTCCATGATATTTCCGGTTCTCTTGTTGTAGATTCGGTAGCCTTTTCTGCTTGGTGCATATCCAACAAATACTCCAATGTCCGCTTTAGCTTTAAGTTTGCCTAAGTCCTGGCCCTCATTAGTTGGATAACACAATGCACTAAACACACGAAGGAATGAGATATTAGGTTTTCTGTTGTGGACAAGTTCATATGGAGTTTTTCCATGAACAGTGTGAATTAGGGATCGATTTTGTGTGTAGCATGCAGTGGCAATGGCTTCAGCCCAGAGAAACATTGGAACCTTTGAGTAAATCAGCATTGTTCTTGCGGCTTCCACAAGAGTTCAATTTCGTCTTTCAACTACACCGTTCTGTTGAGGAGTTCTTGGAACACTTCTTTGATGACTGATTCCAACACTTTCATAAAACTCACTAAGTTTTTTATTAACAAACTCAGTTCCATTGTCTGTTCGGATGATTCTGACAGTTTTGTTAAGTCGAACCTGCAGCTGTTTGATAAGTTTGATGATGATATCTGGTGTTTCATCCTTTGTCCTTAAGAGATCATTGATGGTGCCAAAGTTCAAGTGATTGAGACGACGATGCCATGACCATGACTTTGTTTTCGAAGCCTTTGACAACAAGCAAATTGGAGAAGACTTCAGCATATCTTCGATAGAGATGGTGTATAGATTTGAACCATGAGTTCCTCTTAAAAGTTCCTTACCATCAAGTTCTCTAACGAAACAAGTATGTTTTCTGAATGCCACTTCTAGATCAGAATCACAGAATTGACCGACATAAAATAAGTTATGACCAAGACCTTCTACGTAGTATACCCTGGAGATAACACTATCACCGAGAACATAATCTCCATAACCCATAATTGCACCAAAATGATCATTCCCGAATCTAACAGTCCCGATGAATTTACTCACGAAGTGCATGAGCCGCGACCGGTCTCCAGTCATATGCTTGGAACAACCTGAGTCCAGGTACCACAGAACGATTTGAACGATCTGCAGTTGAACACAAACAAGAATGGATAACTGGATAATTGGGATCCCCATGCACCTTTGAAGCACCATTCTCCCCATTGGTCATTGGCATTTTCCCTTTTACTTGACTCTTCAGATTCTCAATTTCCTTTTGCAACGAAGTTATTTGTTCATTATTTTTGTTACGAGTGACTTTTATTGACTCAAATAACTCATTGAAATGACGTTTAACCTTTTCATTTTCTTCTTGAAAACTCTCATTTTCCTTTTGTAAAGCATTAACCAAGTTTTGAGAATTATGAGAATCTAAAGGAGGAGGCATTTGGGAGCCAGTCACATTGTTCATTTCACCCTTTAATTGAGAAATTTGGGCTTTCAACTTTCTGATCGTGTTACGATGAGCTTGAATATGTTCATCACGTTTGGTTAATTCAAAAACTGCATCAAACTCTGGAACATCCGAGGATATCTTGATGTTTGAGGTTTTAACATTTTCTTTGAGATGTTGATATTTTAGTTGTAAATCATAATGTTCAACTTCTAACTTAGAAAAATGTTTTACCAATTTATCGTGATCATCCTGTTCAATTTTCTCACTTAATTTAGAGTTTTTGATTTCAAGCTCAATGACACGATCATGAGAGACTTTCAAAGCAACAGATAATTCATGAAATTGAGAAGCAGTAATAGAGCAATTAGTGGCGGTGTAGAACACATCTTGAGAGATACATTCAGAAATCAGATTCTCATTTAAGGTATGCAAGTTCTTCCTCTCAATTTCATTATATTTTAATGCTCGCTCATAGTCACTAACCTCAACTATCATTGCATCAAATTCCTTTTCCATTCCTTTAATATCTGAATCCATCCCCTTTTTAAGACTCTCAAATTGATCTTTTAATTGTTTAAAGAAAGGCATGACCTCAGTTAAATAGCATTCTTTTGTTTACTCAAAACCCCTTTCCCCCTCAGTTATCCCAGTAGGTGTGATTCTCTTTTTACACGTTTTCTCAAAATCAACAAACAGCTGATAAACAACATATAGGCTGATTAAGGTCTTGCTATTAGTGGCAATAGATCTAGGAACTAAATGCATTGGTGTATTTGGAGGATACACAGTAGCTACAGGCATTTTCCTAAGGGGAGTGTTTGTTTCAACAAGTACATTAACTTTTAACTTATCCATGTCTTTCTTCCAAAAGATCTGTTCAGAGGTTAATTGAGTTTGAGGATTAAACATGTTCAAGGATATCCAATTTTCCTTAGTGTAATCATGGGGTTTGATCGTTATGTTTTTATCTTTACACGCAGGATCGTTAAGCTTCTTATTCATTTTCTCCCTAGATGCATCGTCTAGTTTTCTATCTTCCTCAGTGCACTCAATGCAACTAGGTTTCTGTCTAGGTTTAAGAATCTCATTGCCATCATAGATTACATTTTGAGCAGCTTTTGCTATCTTACCATACTCAGGGTTGGATTCCTTTATAATGGGGATACTATGCTTATCGCTGAGAACTCTATGCTTCGTGATCATGTGAGCAGTCTGAATGGTATTCCCTTGTACGTACAACTTATTTTCAAGCTTGTTTTTCAAGGTTTTTAGATTACAAAAATCATTTAAAATTTTTGATTCCTTAGCATTGAATTCTTGCTTAAGCATTTTAACATTTTCTTGAAGTTCTTGTTTTTGCTTAGCAGTTTTAGAAAGCTTTTCTTGTAAGGAGTTTAACTCTTGTTTTAATACTTCTTCTCTAAACTTACTTTTTCTAATAGTTGTACGCATTTGGTCATCCATTTCCTGCTCACGGGTGGCCAACTCAAATTTAGCACGTTGTTCATAAATAGCAACACGTTCTTTATAGGCATTAAGTTCAGAGACAACAGAATCATCAGGGGCACATGCAGTATGTTCATTAAAAACATAGTCATCATTGACTGCGGAAAATGCATTACTTGGTACAACCTCACTTTCATTTTGCTTCACATATTGATCATATGGGACAATATTGCTATTAGCCTCATAATCAATATCTGATTCATAAGTTTCAAGAGTTTGTACTTCATTATGCATCTTTCGCTCATCAACATCATCATATAGTTTTAATACCTTAGAAATGATTGATTCTTTGGATGGACTAGCTTGCTGTGGTGAGGGGACATTTGGAGAGACCATTGGAGAAATGCTAGCCATGAAAATTGTTTGTGAAGTAGGTTCATCATCGACGTCAGAGTCGTATGCATTACAGTCTGCAACTTGAAAGGCATTATGATGATTATGACCAATCTCCTGAATTGGCTGCTCATCCACATCTGCATCATATGTCTTGGCATTGCCCTCAGCAAGAAACAACAGCTCCTCTTCATCCAACACAGCTCCATTATCCTGAGCTTGCACAAGTAACATCTTGTCTTTGAAGTACTCTGCATTTTGAGGGCATTTTGGAGAAGTGCAGTTCCTTGCTATGTGTCCATCACCACCACAGTTGTAGCACTTAATTGGCTTGGCTTGTCCTTGATTTCCATTCCTTCCCCTATACTGATTTTCCACATACTCTCCTCCTACTCCACCTCTTCTTTGTTCATATTGTCTTCCTTGAGCTGGTTGCACTGTAACCTTTCCATCTCTGACCAAAGCATGATTGTGTAGATTGGATGCAGTCCTGATTTCATTGTTAGTGTGAAGTCTGTTAGTATGTGGAGTGAAGGTTAAGTTTTGTTTAACCATAAGAGCCAGTTTATTGATAAAGTGTTCCATGACTGCATTGGCATCAGGTTGTTTGAAACTTGGATCTGGAATGACTTGAGATGCTTTGGTAGTAGTTCCATCATTGGTGTAGAAGGCTGTTGAATCATTTGATGAGCTTGTCTCTCCCTGGTTGGTTTTGAACTGATCAAGAATCCTTTTTTCAAACATAGCATGCCTCTCATTCTGAATAAGGAATGCATAGAGTTGCTCATAGTTAGTATTCTTCAATCCTTTTGTTAGCTTCACAGAGGTGACAAACTTGTGTCATTCGGGATTCATGTTGTTCACAAACTTTGAGTTCAGCTGAATGTTTCGCATGGTCATTTTGATGTTCCTCATGTCATTCACAAGTTTATGGAATCTCACGTAGTACTCATAGAAACTCTCATCTGGTTTCATCTTGAAGTGCTCAAACTCATCATATAGTTGTGATTCTCTATCTTCAACAGTTAATTCATAACCTGAGAGAAGCATCTTGACATTATCCCATACAGCCTTTGCTTCAGTGTTGTGATTGATAAGCTTGTAGATGTCTTTTGGAAGACCTTGGAGTATAATGTTAGAAGCCCTGATATCTGCATCAAATCTCTTTTTCTCCTTATCATTGAGCTCATCATACGTCTTTGGTCTGTCTATTCCATAAATCATTTTTCCATCTGCAGCTGTATCAATTAAGTCTCTAGTAGTCTCATTCTGATAAGGTCCTTCATCGATTGACTTAAGAATGTTGACTCCGTTTTCTTTTCCCAAACAGTACAATCGGATTCATTGTGCCCATGAGTCATAATCAGTTCTGTCAAGCATAGGTGGATGAGTATCTGACCCTGCTGCTTGAACGTCCTCATCTATGGAAGAAACAATAGTAGGAACGATGTTTGCCATGATTACAAGTTCTACGGGATTTTACTATTCTTTGATTAAACCGGGAAATTGATTCTTTCACGGGATTTTACTAAACCAAAAGAACAACCGTAAGAATGTGTCACGAAGAGGTAACAAGTCTCAATAGAAAAGTAGCTAAACACTCAACTCGCTTAGTTATCATCTCGCTAAACAACCAACTCGCTCAAAGATACAAGTCGCTTAAGGAATCAACTCGCTAAATAGCCAAGTCGCATTAGTATCAACTCGCAACACAATCAACTCGCTTAATGAAACAAGTCGCTAAATAGCCAACTCGCTTTAGTATCAACTCGCAACACTATCAACTCGCTTAATGAAACAAGTCGCTTTAAGAATCAACTCGCTTAATAGCAAGTCGCAAACGGACACAACTCGCTTAACCACCAAGTCGCTTAAAAGGTCAACTCGCTAAATAGCCAAGTCGCATATATCAACTCGCTTCTAGTAACAAAGCAACTCACTTCGAAGAAACTCAAGTCCGAGACTCAACTCGCTTAGTACAAAGTTCACAAATACCAACTTTATCAATCAAAAACAACCAAACCACAATGATTTAAGCCTTCCAATTCAAAACATAAACACATATGTTGATCCTGAACACAAAAGTACAAGCAAAATTCAAACTTTAACACTAGAATTTGTCCAAATGATTCAAACTCTCCTAAACACTTAATACCCCAAAAACCTTATGAAATCCACCAAAACAAAGAGCATGAAAAATGAATGATCAAACCATGGCTCTTGATACCAATTGTAAGATATAGGATTTCACAAACACACTAAACCATAATCACAAGAGGCATTCAAGTAGTTTAGAGAGAGAAAGGGAAGAGAGTTGGGAACTATGTGAAACAAAGAAAAATGGTATTGAAGCTCCAACCCTCTACCATGGGAGGTAGAGGGTATTTATAGTGTCTTACAAATAAACGCCACCTACGGGCTGTGGATCAGGCATACAGTGGGTAAAGACCCGTCCGTCCTCCACGGTGTTACTTAACATACTACTTACTAACATAACTTGACTACGACTACGAGCTTTCTAACGAATACATATACTTGAGGTGACCGACTCTTTAATGACTGAATTTTCTAATTCCTAACAACTCTCTTCCATTGCACATTCTTAGCTTGCGAGGTCCTTTCTTGCTTTGTATTGCCTGGAGGCTTTGACCCCCTTGCTTTTGTGTCCCTGATTACTCCTGTTGAGGGAATTATGGGAACATTAGTTGGTTGGGCTACCTTTTGCATTCCTGAACTAGAAGTGCAGGGATCTGAACTACTTGAAGGCACTTTAGGGTTTACTTTCTTAACACTGGGCATAGAATGGGTTGCATACTTAGCACTAGGCATAGAACAAGGCATCACAACTTTGTCTTTCTCACATAAGGATTTAGGACATGTTGCTCTTAAACATTCTAACAGCTCCTGAGATCATTTGGCCTGAATGCAAGCAAACCTAATTTCACTATCAAGTGGCTTATTTATGAAATCCTCTTCTACAATCTCACGGAGACATTCTAGACTATCCTTAAGGTGAGCAAAATAGTTATGAAACACAAGTTCATTATTTCTAAGATGAGGAGGAATGTATTTAACAGTCACAATATATTTAGAGTCTGCAGATGACTTTGATGCAACATTCTCATTAAAGACAAGTGGCATTTTCCCTTTTACCTGACTCCTCAGATTCTTAATTTCCTTTTGTAAAGACGTTGTTTTTTCATTGTTCTTGTCACGAGTGACTTTCATTGAATCATATAACTCTTTAAAGTGTCGTTTAACTTTTTCATTTTCTTCTAGAAAATTCTCATTTTCCTTTTGTAAAGCATTAACCAAGTTTTGAAGATGAAAAGTTTGAGAACACTGAGAATCTAAAGGAGGAGGCATTTGGGAGCCAGTCACATTGTTCTTTTCACCCTTTAATTGTGAAATTTGGGCTTTCAAATTTCTGATCGTGTTATAGTGAGCTTGAATCTGTTCGTCACGTTTGTTTATTTCAAAAAGTGCATCAAACTCTGGAACATTTGAGGATGTCTTGACGTTTGAGGTTTTGACATTTTCTTTGAGATGTTGATATTTTAGTTGCAAATCAAAATGTTCAACTTCTAGCTTAGAAAGATGTTTTACCAGATTATCGTGATCATCCTGATCAATTCTCTCATTTAGTTCTGAGTTTTTGTTTTCAAGCTCAATGACACGATCACGGGAAACTTTCAAAGCAACAGTTAATTCATGAAATTGAGAAGCAGTAATAGAATGCTTAGCAACAGTATAAAACACATCTTGAGCCACACAACTCAATACTAAGTTCTCATTTAAGATATGCAGATTCTTCCTTTCAATTTCATTATATTTGAGTTCCCGTTCATAATCATTGACCTCAACTATCATTGCATCAAATTCCATTTCCATTTCTTTAATATCGGAGTCTATCCCTTTTTGAAGACTCTCAAATTGACCTTTTAATTGTTTAAAGAAATGCATGACCTCAGTTAAATAGCATTCTTTAGTTTGCTCAAAACCCCTCTCCCCTTCAGTTATCCCAGTAGGTGTGATCCTTTTCTTACATGTCTTCTCAAAATCAACAAATAGTTGATAAACAACATACAGGCTGATTAAGGTCTTGCTCTTAGTCGGAATAGATCTAGGAACTAAATGCATTGGTGTATTCGGAGGATACATAGTTTATGGAGGCATTTGGAGTGTTTGTTTTAACAAGTGCCTTAGATTTTTGCATATATATGTCCTTTTTCCAAAAAACTTGTTCTAGGGTTAATAGAGTTTGAGGTTTAAACTTGTTCAGGGAAATCCAATTTTCTTTAGTGTAATCATGGGGTTTGAACGTTATGTTTTGCTTTTCACACTCAGAATCTTTTAGCTTCTTATTCATTTTCTCCCTAGTGACTTCATCTAATTGCCTATCTTCCTCAGTGCACTCAGCGCAACTAGGTTTCTGCCTAGGCTTAAGGATTTCATTACCATCATATATTACCTTCTGAGCTTCTCTAGCCACTTTACCATATTCAGGATTGGGTTCCTTTATGAGGGGAATGCTATGCTTATCGCTGAAAACTCTATGCTTAGTGATCATGTGAGCAGTCTGAATGGTATTCCCTTGTACGTACAAGTTATTTTCAAGCTTGTTTTTCAAAGTTTTCAGATTGGAAAAGTCATTCAAAAGTTTTGATTCCTTAGCATTAAATTCTTGTTTAAGCACTTTAACATTATTTTAGAGTTCTTGTTTTTGCTTAACAGTTTTAGAAAGCTTTTCTTGTAAGGAGTTTAACTCTTGTTTTAACACTTCTTCTCTAAAATTACTTTTTCTAATAATTGTACGCATTTGGTCATCCATTTCCTGCTCGCGTGTAGTTAACTCAAACTTAGCACGTTATTCATAAATAGCAACTTGTTCTTTATAGGCATTCAGTTAAGAGATAACAGAATCGTCAGGGGCACATGGAGTGTATTCATCAAAAACATAGTCATCATTGACTGCAGAAGATGCATCACTTGGTACAATCTCAATTTCACTTTGTATCACATATTGATCATATGGGACAATATAACTATTACCCACATTATCCATATCTGATTCATTGGTTACATGTGATTGTACTTTGTTATGCATCTCTTGCACATCAACTTCATCGTATATTTTTAATACCTCAGAGATGATTGATTCTTTGGAAGGACCAGCCTGCTGTGGTGATGAAACCTTTGGAGAGACCATTGGTGAAATGCTAGCCATTAAGATTGTCTGGGCAGTAGGTTCATCATCGACATCAGAGTCAAATGCATCACAGTCAGCAACTTGAAAGACATTTTGATGATTCTGACCTATTTCCTAAATTGGCTGCTCATCCACATCAGCATCATAGGTTTTGGCATTACCATCCGCAAGAAACAACAACTCTTCTTCATCCATAACTGCTCCACTGATAGAGCTTGCACCAGCAGCATCTTATCCCTGAAGTATTCTGCATTTTGAGGGCATTTTGGAGATGTGCAGTTCCTTGCAATGTGTCGATCACCACCACAGTTGTAGCACTTGATTGGCTTTGCTTGTCCTTGATTGGTATTCCTTCCACGATTCTGATTTGCCACATATCCTCTACCTACTCCACCTTTTCATAGTTCATACTGCCTTCCTTGAACTGGTTGCACCATAATCTTTCCATCTCTGACAAGAGCATGATTGTGTAGATTGGATGCAGTTCTAATTTCATTGTTAGTGTGTAGACTGTTGGTGTGTGGAGTGAGGTTCAAGTTATAAGAGCCACTTGATTGATGAAATTTTCCATGACTGCATCAGCATCAGGTTGCTTGAACCTTGGATCGAGAATGAGTTTGTGGTTACCATTTCCAGTAGGTATGACTTGTGAAGCTTTGGTAGTAATCCCTACATTGGTGTAGAATGTTGTTGAGTCATTAGATGAGCTTGCCTCTCCCTGTTTGGATTTGAACTGTTCAAGAATCATTCGTTAAAACATAGCATGTCTCTCATTCTGAAGCAGGAATGCATACAATTGCTCATAGTTAGTGTCCCTCAAACCCTTAGTTAACATGACTGAAGTGACAAATTTGTGCCACTCGGGATTCATGTTGTTCACAAACTTTGAGTTTAGCTGAATATTTGGCATACTCATTTTAATATTCCTCATGTCATTCACAAGCTTGTGGAACCTGACGTAATATTCAGTGACACTTTCCCCTGGTTTCATCTTAAAGTGCTCAAAGTCATCATATAGTTGTGATTCTCTGTCTTCTTTAGTTAATTCAGAACCAGAGAGAAGCATCTTGACATTGTCCCAAACTGCCTTGGCTTCAGTGTTGTGATTGATTAACTTGTAGATGTCTTTTGCAAGACCCTGAAGTATAATGTTTGAAGCCCCGATATCAGCATCATATCTCTTTTTCTCCTTATCACTGAGCTCATCATACGTCTTTGGTCTGTCTAATCCTAAGATCACTGTTCCATCCGCAGCAGTTTCAAGTATGTCTCTTATAGTCTCAATCTGATAAGGTCCTTCATCAATTGATTTGAGAATGTTAACCCCATTTTTCTTTCCCAAACAGTACAACCTAATTCGTTGAGCCCATGAGTCATAATCAGTTCTGTCAAGCATAGGTGGACGAGTATATGATCCAGCTGCTTGAACGTCCTCAGCTATAGTAGAAACGATAGTAGGTACGTTGTTAGACATGATTACAAGTTCTACGGGATTTTACTATTCTTTGATTAAACCGGGAAATTGATTCTTTCACGGGATTTTACTAAACCAAAAGAACAACCGTAAAAATGTAGCACAAAGAAGTGACAAGTCTCAATAGACAAGTAGCTAAACAGTCAACTCGCTTTGGTATCAACTCGCTAAACAGTCAACTCGCTTAAAAGACAAGTCGCTGAAAACTCAAGTCGCTTAAAGAAACAACTCGCTTAAAACCCAAGTCGCATAAAGAGTCAACTCGCTAAATAGCCAAGTCGCATACAGAGACAATTCGCTTAACAACCAAGTCGCATAAACTAACTCGCTGCCAATACAACTCGCTTAATAGCCAAGTCGCTTTAGAACTCAAGTCGCTTAAAGAATCAACTCGCTTAATATCCAAGTCGCATAAACCAACTCGCTTCCAGTAACAAAGCAACTCGCTTCTTAGAAACGCAACACCGTGGATCAACTCGCTTCGTACAATATTTAAAAACACCCACTTTATCAATCAAAAACAGCCAAACCACAATGATTCAAGCCTTCCAATTCAAAACCTAAACACATATGATGATCCTAAACACAAAAGTACAATCAAAATTCAAACTTTAACACTAGAAATTGACCAAATGATTCAAACTCTCCTAAACACTTATAACCCCAAAAACCTTATGAAATCCACCAAAACAAAGAGTATGAAAGATGAGTGATCAAACCATGGCTCTTGATACCAATTGTAACTTATAGGATTTCACAAACACATCAAACCAATAACATATGGGGCGTATAAAATGTTTAGAGAGAGAAAGTTATAGAGAGAGAAAGGGAAGAGAGTTGGGAACTATGTGAAATAAAGAAAAATGGTATTGAAGCTCCAACCCTCTACCTTGGGAGGTAGAGGGTATTTATAGTTTTCTTACAAGACTCGCCTCCTACGGGCTGTGGATCAGGCATACAGTGAGTAAAGACCCGTCCGTCCTCCACGGTGTTACTTAACTAAATACTAACTAATATTAAATGACTATGACTACGAGCTTTCTAATGATTACATATACTTGAGGTGACCGACACTTTAATGACTGGATTTTCTAAATCCTAACAAGTTTATTCCTAGGGATCCGTAGGATGCTCCCCCTAAATGGGTTGTGGGTCATGGATCATGGATCATGGATCATGGGTTATAGGCTTTGAACCATGGGTATCCAGATAGATACAATGTATCTAGAAGATGCAATGCATCTAGTCAATGGGTCATGGGTTAGCTCCATGGGTCATGGATAATACCTATTATGACTTATGCATGATGTCATGCAATGGGTCATGGGTTATGGATCATGCTCCATGGGTATGGGTTTTAGGCTTTACCCAACTCTATTCAATGTATTTAGTCAATGGGTCAAATACTTAGACTTCTACCCATTCTATTACCCATTATAATACACACTAAGTATGTATATATCTACCCATTATGTAAACACTAGTTTTTGTACATATGCATAGCTATAACATGAAAACACTATTGCTTGTTTAGTGTTTTATATGAAAACGTAAGTGTGTTAGTAAACTATTGGCTCAAACCATTTACGTATTTTATTTGTTTCGTTAAAATGATTTTATGTTTGTTATCAACAAAACATTAGAAGATCGTAAAATATAAATAAACGTTTTTACGGATTTATTGTATTAAAAATCACCTTTGATGATAAGAAACCAAAGATCTATATCTTTTGATTTCATATATGTTTCAAAACGGTTTTTCCAATAGATATCCATTGGGTTCAAAAAGTGGTGGTCTTTGCATAGATTGCTCTTTTTTAAAGTTTTCGGAATCCATGGATTGTTTCAAGTTTATAAAATAAAATATATTTTAGAAAATCTTGAGCAACGAGGCTCTGGTACCAATTGTAAAAAACTAGAAGGGGGTTGAATAGTTTTACCGTTAAAATTTTAATTGTTTCGAAAACTTATTGTGAGATCAATCAATATAGATAAATGATGTGTAAGTAAAGAATGAATAATATGCAAGTAATAAATAATATTTAAGTAAGGAAAGAAACAATCAAACCACGACAAGGTTGTTTATAGTGGTTCGGTCTACAAGGACTCTTTTTCCTTTCTCTACACCACTCCCCGAGTCTCCAACTAGAGAGTTATCTTCACTAATCAACAAGCTCCTTTAACCGTCGAAGAAAACCTTTACACGTCGCTTACACAAAATTTCCGACATAAAGCTAGATGTCGAATTCTTTTACAAGGGTACAACCACTCCCAACACACTATGTATTTTGAGGACTAAAATACTAACCACTCACACTCGGAGGTTTAAGATGGTTTGGTACAACAATGATGTATGAACAATAATGATTCACATAACAACAAAACAAACGAGACTTCAAACTATTCGTTGAAGCTTGATTATGCCTTGATCTTCTTTGCTACAAAAGATGATTACTAAAATGAAATGAAACTGAGTTAGATGTAATAGAATGAGATAATGTATGTGTTTTATGCTAATAAGGGATGAGAAAACAACTTAGGTTGGCTTGCTATTTTAGGCCAAGAGATCAGTCTGGTACAGACTGGACGGAACCAAAAAAAGGGTTCCGCCCTTTATATATTTTGGTTCCGCCAGTCTGACAGAAAAGATTACAAAAAATCTTTCAAGGATCATCCAAATCTCTTCAAGATTATGCAAGATATGTTGAGTGAATATCTAAACAAAATATTCTATGAAATATTTTAAAGATTTCCAAGGTGATGCAAGCCATGATGTAATATGTAGTTTTCTATTTTTAGAATTAACATGATATATAAGTAAATACTTATGTAATGTATTGTTAAAGTAACTTAACATGTTTGATCTGAAATGTTGAGACTCATTTTAATTTAGAAGGCTAATAATGTGAATTGATATGTAACTAATCAAAAAGTGATAAGATGCTAATGCTTAAATGTTGAAAACTATTTATGAAAAGCTTGTACTCATATCTAACAATCTTGACAAGCTTTATACTTTGCAAAAATGAAATTTACTTTTGCCGTTAACAAAACAAGGTAAAGATTATAAATTAGAAATAACGTTTTTGGACGATATTTGTATTAACAAAGTACTTTGTAATCCAATGTAAATATGTAGTTGTAGTATTTGATTCATTTTTGTATCTGTAACAGTTTAGTGTGGTGTAGCATTCGCTTATTTGATAGTTTATAGTATAGTTTACTTTTTCTAGTTTGAATTTAAAGCCTATAAGTAGGATCCAGTACTTTTCATCTCCACTTAATAAGAAATAACAACTTTTCCCGCCTTAATGGCTTTTCTCTCATTCTCTATATGGTATCAGAGCAAAGATCTTGTTCAACTGCAATCACCACCCAAATCCACCATCGATAACTAACTCCACCATCAGTAACTAACTTTGACCACCACAAGAAACTTTGACCATCATAACAAACTACCATTAAATGACCAATTTTCAATCAAATAACTTGTTTTCCACTCATAATCACATCAAGAACAAGAATACAAGATCAATTCAACTCAAGTCCTTACCAAATTCACACCAATAACTAAAAAAAAATTCAAATTCAACTTCAACCACTGACAACAACACAAACAATGGTGAAATCACATCTAACCATCCACTCTTCTTGCATCAAACTGATCATCCAAGGTTAATCCTCATTTCAAAGAAGTTAACTAGTTGTGACAACTATAGCTCGTGGAAAATTAATCATGATTCCATTGAATGCAAAGAATAATATGAAAATTTTGACTTCTGATCTCATACACTTTGGGAGAGAAACAATGATATGCTAGTCTCTTGGATATTGAATACTGTGAGTCAGCAAATCAACAATAATCTGAATTTCATCAATTCTTTGTCAAAATTGTAGATTGAATTGTAAGAACACTATGCTTAACTTGATGGACACATTGTACAGTTGAAATTTACTATCATAAGCTAAAAGGTTTTTCGGATGAATTTGATGCCTTAGAGGCTTCTTACATGTTTGTTTGTGCTTGCAAATGTGAGAATGGAAGGGTTAATGCTGAGATAGTTCAGAAGAAGAGTTTGATTCAGTTTTTAATAGGTCTTGATGAAGGATATTCAAATGTGAGAGGACAAATTCTTCTTATGCAAACCATTACCATCATTGACTAAAGCTTACACCATGATCAAACAAGAAGAAAAGCAAAGGAAAGGTCTCTGTGCAAAACCTATGGCATCTACCATTTTTAACACCTATCTACCATTTTTAACACCTACACCAATCAATCAAAGCCTACATACACTCTAACTCAGAGAAACAATGCCAAAAGACAGTCAAACACTCTTAACCCAGACACATGATTAGATAGAAGAAAGAACTTCAATCCAAACAATGGCACAGAGAGGAGAAGAACCTTTAAGAAAGGAGTTTACTGCGAAAAGTGTGGAAAAGAGGGACACCTTCAATAGGAATGCTAAAAGCTTGTTGGATATCCAGTAGGGCACCCACTACATGAAAAATATCATAGTTTAACAAATTTTCTCATGACAACAGGTCTACAAGGACAGTTAACATGGTGTTTGGACAAGAGGAACCAAGGAAGCAGGCTACATCCACAAGTGCACATGTGCAACCAAGTCAACAAGCTACACAGATGTGTCTACAAGGATGGACCAGTTGCAGAATCAAGTCAATCAAGTTTTGGCTTGCTCATTCTACAGAACAATTAAGGTGGTCTCTCACAAGGTATTTTCTCATCCAAAATTCTTAAGATTCTTCCTAAATTCATTGCTACTCTAATCACCAATATTAAAGATGCTTGGATAATTGATAGTGGAGCAACATACCACAATTCCATTACACTCACCATAATGCATAATATTCACACAATCACAACACCAATCCTTGTAACACTACAAATGGCCACACTGTTAAACTTAAAACCTATGGATTAGTCATCATCAATGCAAACATTTACACTGCATAATGTATTCTACATACCTTCATTCACATACAACATCATTTCAGTAAACTAATTCATGGTACATCTATCTCACTTACACCCACTACTTCCTACTGCATTTACCAGGACTAGAACAACAAGATTGCACATTGCACCCTTTGTGATGGTCTATAATTCATTTCACGGATTGCACATTGCTTCCTTTGTGATGTTCTATACTTCATTTCACCACCACCATCAAGCTTATTCATTTCTTCTGATATATCACACACCACCAATAACTCATCACTCGGGCATTCAAGACTTGGTAAGTCTTCATTTACAGTTCTTAAGAAAATAAAGTCATTAGCACCATTGTTTAGATGTACTTCAAACTTTATCTGTGATGTATGTCCACTTGCCAAGTAACAAAGTTTACCTTTTAACACATGCACTTCTTATGCAACTCGCTTGTTTGATCTTATCCATGTTGATGTCTGGGACGATACAAACATACAACGATTAACAAATGCAAGTATTTCTCGCTATTGTTGATGATCACTCAAGAGCAGTTTGGACATATCTAATTCCCAACAAAACACAACCCAGCACTAACCTCAAAGAATTATGTGCATATGTTCAAAAGCACTTTTACAAAACAATCAAAACCATTAGAAGTGATAATGACACATAATTCCAAAATTCAACTTTAACATATTACTTTCATACTCATGGTATCATTCATCAAACTTCATGTCCAAACACACCTCATCAAAATGCTAGGGGTGGAAAGATGATTGTTCCACAAGGCTACTCTAGTGTTCTACCTCCTAACATAGTATGTAGGCTTAAGAAGTTACTCTATGGAATTAAACAAGCTAACAGAAAATGGTTCACTAATCTCATCACTTGTCTCCTAGCACTGGGCTTCACTCAAAGCTATGCTGACACCTCTTTATTCACTTTCACCAAAGGTTCTTACTTCCTTGCCTTCCTCATCTATGTTGATGACATTCATGATACAATCCATCAAAACTAACCTCCGCAACAAGTTCAGTACTTCAGTATCAAAGACCTTGGTTCTCTTCACTATTATTTGGGCATTAAGATACTTCAAAACTCTATGCCCTGGATCTTCTTCAATGTGCAGATATCCTCAACCACAATCCTGCTACCATACCACTAGATCCCACAAAGACTTTTTAACCTCACTAATGGAGAGCCCCTTGAAGACTCTTCCTTATACAGAAAGCTGGTAGGCAAGCTCATATACCTCACCAAACCTAAACGGCTAGACTTAATCTTTCCTTTGCCGCCCAAGCACTCAGAAAATTTTCTCACAAACCCAGAACCACACACATGGATGCTTTATACAAGGTTCTTAGATACATCAAAATCTGCCTAGGTAAAGGTTTACACTTTCCCAAAACCAATAACTTGCAGCTTTCTACTTATTGTGATAGTGACTGGGCAGCTTGTCTCATTTCCAGAAGATGATATGCAGTCTTTCTAGGTCCTTGATTAATTTCATGGTCTTCAAAAAGCAGTTAGTGGTTTCCAGATCATCAACAAAGGCTGAATACACAGCTTTTGCTGATTGCACTTGTGAAATAACCAGACTCTAGTGCTTATTCATGGATCTTCAAGTTCACATTCCTACTCTAGTTTCTATACTATGTCATAATAAATCCACCATAGCTCTTGCTTCCAATCTCATTCACCATGCCAGAACAAAACACAAAGAGATTGATTGCCACTTTGTCAGAGACAAAATAAAAAAACAATCAGATTCTCCTTAGCTTCATTCGTATTTCTCTTCAAGCAGCAGATGTATTGACAAAAGGACTCCCCAAAGCTCTTCATTACAGTTGTCTCTCCAAGTTTGGCATTTGTAGCCCCTTCACACTGCCAACTTGTGGGGTAGGTCAGGGGGAGGAGAACATATCACTAGCTCAACTGCAACTCATCAAGTTCAAAACATCTCACAACAGAACAAGTCACAATAAAGCAAGTCAACATTGGCTTCAAAGTTCAAGCTTCATCGCAGTGTTAAAGTACTTTGTAATCCGATGTAAATATGTAGTTGTAGTATTTGATTCATGTTTTGTATCTGTAACAGTTTAATGTAGTGTAGCATTTGCTTATTTGATAGTTTGTGGTATAGTTGACTTTTCTAGTTTGACTTGTATAGTCTATAAATAGGATCGTGTACTCCTCATTTCTACTTAATAAGAAATAACAACTTTTCCCGCCTTAATGGTTTTTCTCTCATTCTCTATACCTATTTACAAAAATTAAACATACCCCGGGTAACGTACTTTAGAAAATGTCCCACATTGCAACTTAGTCTGAAGTGTTCCATACTTCCATTGTGAGTAACGCAAAACGGATTAATGTACTAATATCGCCATCATTTATAGTGATTTGATAAAAATAAACTATGTTTTTCCACTTTTGAATTTCCTCGAGAAATATTTTATTCCAAATTTCCAATTCCAGATTTTGAGAGAAATTCGGATTATTTGAATATTTATATTTTATGCTACCTTCATGTATCATCTTGATTGTAAATATATAACATGACTTGATTGTGATATAGTTGTGGTTAACTTGAGTAATATTATCCTACATGTGAGAATCATTAACAATAAATGAAGCGTGTGTTTTAAAGCATTCAGAAACATACATTCCGTAATATTCAATAAAACCATTGAGTACAAAATGTAAACAAGACATGTTATTCTTCATGGCTTTTACTGTGCATAATAAGTAAAAGCCGTTAAGATCAAATAAGAAAAAATAAAATAAAATGAGAAAGAGAAAAATAAATTACAAGATGCATCTATACAATTTTATAATGCATTTAGGCTTTCTAAAATTAGAAGGCTTAGAATTCAGATTTTTAAAGTTACTTATTATAGAAAGATACTACACATAAAAACACACACTCCCTCTCTCTTCTCTCTACCCTCGCCGGCCACCCTCTTCTCCGGCAACCACCGTCGTCGTCCGGCCACCACCAGTGCCGGCAAATTTTCCGGCGAAATCTTTTTCTTGCCGATTCAATAGATCGGTTAACCTACATCATTTCTGGAGATTTTGAGCCCTCGGCTCCCACCACAGCGCCACCCACGCGCCACCACCGCCGCTGTCACCACCATCTCATCACATCACCACCTCAAAATAGTCATCGGGTACCCGCCGCCACATTGCGCGGGTACCCTTCTAGATAAAATAAATTACAAGATGCATCTATTAAAATAGATGTATATCCTCTTGAAAATATCTCCCTTATTTAAAATGTGTAGTTAAAAATTCTTCTTATACTTCTTAGTTTAATTTTTTTCTTACTAGATCCCTTCCCAAGTGGTAAAACTACATTTAGTTTTAATCTTCACCGAAGAAGTTGAGGTCAACAACATCATCATCACTGTTGGGATTTAATACTCATAACAATTATATAAAATCAAATAACATCATCAAAGCATACAGCGGAAGTAAATAGGAATAATATATGTAAGTAATTAACCGAATAAGAAAGTGCGTACCTTTTAGCAATTCAAGAATCAAACGATGATTAGAACAAGAACAAAACCCCAAAACCCTAACTTTAGGGTTTATATAATTCGATCCAACCAAGATTGACCACCAAGGAATTCACAAGCTCAATCGTGCTTGTCCTTCGTTCTTGTACACACGTACTATTAGCGATTTGATGTGAAAAGCTAGTTCCTTGAATCACAAATAAAACCAAACACTTGTTTCTTTAGTTAAGCAAATTCGAAACCCTTATGGTGAGGGGTGTTCGACCGGCCACAAAAGAAAGAGGGGAGAAGAGGAGAAATTAGGTATATTGGTGATCCAAGGTTAGGAGAATAATGAATACAAGGGTTTGTATATATACATTCTCAAAACTTGGTGACCAAGAAAAGCCTCCCTTGGGCTTTTGAGAAGCCACGACCGGCCACCCAACCCAAGAGGGGTTCTAGACTTTTCTTGCCCACTAATTTCATCTCTAGTCCTCGTAGTTTACATTTAACGACCGTTAGTCAAAACCCCGTTAAATATTAACAATCGTTATGTTTTATTTCGTGACTAATAACTAATAATAACATTTTATATATTAATTATTAACATCAACTCTCATACATAATGTGTGCAATCCCGAAGTCTCGAGTTCGAATCCGGTCATACTAATATTAATAATTATCCATAAACCTTTCAATCACGTATGTCGTGTCAAGTGTGTTTGATTAGTGCATCAACCTCGGTGATCTTCGACATCATCTTATGCCAATCTCTATTAAAATATTGATAGGTGGAATCTCTTTGTAGTTATCAAATATATGGTTTTAATCAAATATATACGATAAAAATTTAATCAAATCTGCCAATACGTTTTTAATCAAACACAAATACCATAACTTCTTTAATTTCAGAACTTTTGGCTTTTGTTTGTTTTCTTTTGGATCATTAGGCTTTTCTTCGGATGGAGATATCTGTGGTGTGGATTGAACAATCGGATTGTGTTGGAATTATATATCATGACAATCAATAATAAAATATAAAATATCAAAGAATACATGCGGAAGCGTATAGGAAAGATTAATTAATAATTAATTAACATAAACAAGAATATGCGTACCTTTCTTGATCTAGCCGAACAAGAATCAAATCCACAAAACTAGCATTTGGATGAATCCTAATTAGGGTTTATAGTATTATGTGAATTACCCCTTACCGATTTTGTAATTCAATATAAGAATACTAACAATAATGTGTTAGTACCACTTACTTGTATACACGTACTATAACGAATTAAAGCAATGCAAGTTTTAATTAAACAAAATAACTTTGATTTGGAAAAGCAATGTGTCGACACCCTTGGTGTGGTTGTCGACCGAACACAAAAACACACAAACACTTTTGGTTTTAGGTTATGAGTATAAGAGATACAAATCCAAGACCCCTAGCCTTGTATATATACTCAACTAAACTTGGAGAACAAGTTGAGTTTGGGTTGGGTTGGGATAACCCTTTGGCCGATCGGTATAGTGTCCCCAAAGGGATTCCGGAACCTTCCCAATATTAACTTTGCAATCTAGTCCTTTCCAATTACATTTAACGACCGTTAGTCCATTACACTTAATTACTTAACGTCCGTTATAATTATTTCGTTTAATTAATAAATAAATATAACATTTACATTTAATTATTAACTTTAATTCTTATACGCAAAGTGTGCAATCCCGTGGTCTCGAGTTCGATCCTAACTCACGTCTACTAATTTATATCCATAAAACCAACAGCTCCCACTTGGATATATCTTAATAGAGTGATCACATCGGTTAGCGTCTAGCAACACTTCGATGCCTCTAGTACAACTTGACTAAGGCTCCTGGAAAACCTTTTAATGATTTCTCATTATTATTATCCTTTTGTTTCTAATACCACGTTAAATAAAGATATGGAATTAAGTTATTCTTTATTCAATTACTCTGTTTCTCGTTTTAAGTGACTGACCAAGATTACCAAATCTTCTAAACATTTTTAGGGGAGATTTTAGGTGCAGTCGCACAAACATCTTGTCAACCCTACGAGGGGCCCAACAGTATTAAACTCCAAATAAATTTGAATGAACAAATTCTATCTTGACTACGAGACTAACCCACAAACTTTGTAACACTTCTAGAAAAAACCCTTATGACTACCAGTTACGTATAGCGTTAAGTTGCTCAACAGAAATGCACTACATTCACAATTTACTTATAACAATATCCCCAAAGTAAATTATGTAGTTGGGATAAGTCCTATTTTCAATTCATTGAATATCATCTGAACATGGTATGCATTCTCATCAATATACTTTTAAGTATATTCTACCTCATCTCTCAGATTTGTCTTAGTTTAATGATACTCCCATATCATTAATCGACAACGGCCAATTTAGAATAACTTAGTTACTCATGGATTAAACATGCAAATATAGGACAACAATATTATAAATGAAAATAAAAATAATCAAAATTTTATTTCATCAAAATAATAATGTTTACAATATCCTTTATCCAAATACTAATCACAGTTCTGCATGAAACTATTAGCTAAACGAAGTCCAATTCCATTGGCAAGTCCAACAAGCTTTTCTCTAGCCAAAGCCTTAGTGAATGGATCAGCTAAATTGTCATCTGTGTGAACTTTCAATAGAGTAATTTCACCTTCACGGACTTGTTCCCGAACATAGTGATACTTCCGTAGAAAATGTTTGGTGCCCTTCATGACTCCAGGTTCATTGGCAAATATGATTGCAGCAGAATTGTCACAATACATATCAATAGGCGATTCAATTGAAGGCGTAACACCAAGCCCTGAAATGGATTTCCTAATCCAAACAGCCTCCATTGCAGCTTCTGAAGCAGCTATGTATTCGGATTCTGTCGCAAAGATCGCAATCGTACTCTGCTTCTTGCTCTTCCAGTCAACTGCTCCTCCATTGATGACAAAGACATAACCCGTCTGAGACTTCGTATCATCTTTATCACACTGCCAGGACACATCACAGTAACCTGTAACACCAAGCTCTGTGTCTAGATTTCCACCATACACTAAAAACATATCTTTCGTATTCCTAAGATACTTTAGAATATGTTTAACAGCAGTCCAGTGAAGTTCACCCGGATTCTGTTGATATCGACTGGTTATGTTTTGAGCGAACACCACATCTGGCCTTGTGCACCTCACAACATACATAATAGATCCTACTGCCGAAGCATACGGAACTTTCTGCATGCGTGCCACTTCAGCAGGTGTTGAAGCACACATATCGCTACACAAGCCATGCTTTACTTCCATCGGCAAATATCCTTTCCTGGAATTTTGCATATTGAATCTCTTCAATATTTTATCAATGTAAGCGCTTTGACTTAAACCAATTAACCGCTTTGACCTATCTCGGTAGATCTTGATTCCCAGAATGTATGCAGCTTCTCCTAAATCCTTCATGGAAAAACATTTTCCAAGATATGCCTTAACATTTTGCAAACTTGGAATGTCTTTTCCCATAATTAATATGTCATCGACATACATGATAAGGAAAATTACATCACTCCCACTAAATTTGTGATATACACATGGCTCATCAAGATTTTGAATAAATCCATACCTTTTCATTTCTTCATCAAATCTCTTATTCCATTGCCTCGATCCTTGCTTCAATTCGTAAATGGACCTTTGAAGTATGCATACACGGTTTGGAAATTGTGGATTCACGAACCCCTCAGGTTGCTTCATATAGATGTCTTCATCTAAGTGACCATTCAAGAAAGCGGTTTTAACATCCATCTGCCATATCTCATAGTCATAGTACGCTGCTATAGCTATGGGAATTCTAATAGCCATAATTTCAGCTACAGGAGAAAAGGTCTCCTCGTAATCTATGCTATAAGTTTGAGTAAAACCTTGCGCAACTAGACGAGCTTTATAGATGTGTATATTGCCATCCATGTCATTCTTTATTCTGTAGAGGCACTTACTTCCAACCACCTTGGCATTTGGAGGTAAGTCGTCCTCTTCCCAGACTTTATTATCTCTCATGGGTTGCATTTCCCCATTCATTGCAGCTTTCCATTTTTCCTTTTCAGGACTTTCCATGGCAGCTTTATAACTAGTAGGCTCTCCAAGATCTCCAACCTTACAGATCTACGAACAAGAATCACTTCAACTTCTGGTGGAGGACCCAGACTATCAGGTTCTACCGGAAGTACGTTAGTGTTTTCAGAAGGTAATGCATCTTCATGATCATCTTCCAGATCATAAACTCTCCCACTGAATTCTTGAGATACGAGATCATTTTCAAGAAAATCTCCATACCTAGCAACAACTACTTTATTTTCAGTTGGATAGTAAAAGTAGCAACCCATAGTTTCCTTAGGGTATCCTACGAAGATACACTTTACAGATCTTTGTTGGAGTTTATCTGCTGAGTCACGTCTAACATACGCCTCGCAACCCCAGACCTTTAAATAAGACAGGTTAGGAGCTTTACCATGCCATATTTCATATGGTATCTTATCAACCTTCTTTGTGGGAACCATATTTAGAATGCGAACAGCTGATTCTAAAGCATAATCCCAAAAGGATAATGGAAGAGTAGTAAGATTAAACATAGATCGTATCATGTCCAACAATGTACAATTTATTCTCTCAGATACACTATTTTGTTGTGGAGTATAAAGAGAAGTGAGATTATGGACAATTCCATTCTCAGCTAAGTAATCTTTAAACTCTTGGCTTAGATACTTGCCTCCTATATCGGATCGAAGAGCTTTAATCTTCTTTCCCAATTGCAGCTATACTTCTGCTTTGAAAACCTTAAATGTTTCAAACACCTTATGTTTATGCTTAAGTAAATAAACATAACCATAACGGCTGAAATCATCAGTAAAGGTTAAGAAGTAGCTAGCACCTCTCTTTGACACATGTCTAAGTGGTCCACACACATCAGTATGAATAAGACCAAGTACATCAGACCCCCTCTCCAATTGTTATGAAAAGGTTTCTTCGTCATCTTCCCAGATATGCATGACTCACATTTATCAAATGATTCATCATTGATATTTTGCAAAAGCCCTTCAGGTTGTAGCTTTTGCATGCGAGCCTTGCCTATATGAGCAAGTCTACAATGCCAAATATAAAAAGAATTCAAGTCCAACTTCATTTTCTTATTGATGCTAAACATCGAATTATTATATTTGTTAGCTTCATTTCCGATCACATCAATTTCAAACACACCATTCACAGTAATCGCATTAAAATAAAATACACCATTTAAAGAAACAGAAATTCCATTACGTGAAATAGTATGAGTAAAACCATCATCCAACAATACTGAAACTAAACACTACTAAGCCCGAAGGTGCGTAATGACAATTGTTCAATAACAATACTAAGCCCAAAGGAAATACTAAACTAAACACTCCTATGGCTTCAACAGCTGCATGTGCCCCATTGCCCACGTGCAGATATTGCTCCCCATAGGCTAGCTTGCTCTCCACTCTAAACCCCTGCAGTTTATTACAAATGTGAATACCACATCCAATATCATATACCCAGGAATTTTTATGATTTAGAGTAAATAATTCAATTACAAATAAGTTACCTGAAGAACCGGTGCCCGAGGACCCAGCATACTTCATCTTATTTGCCCGCAATTCATTAAGATAGAGAGCACAATTTCTCTTCCAATGCCCAAAGACCTTGCAGTGGTGGCATGCTTGATCCTTTTTAGGATTTTCCTTCCTAGGAGTAGGGTACTTCTTGGGTTCTGGTTGATAGGTCATAACCTGTTTACCCTTATCAACTTTCCCTTTGCCCGTTCCCTTCTTGTTGTTCGCACACTGCGGTTTTGGCTTATTTATCCTTCTACCCTGAATAGCAAGTACCTGGGAGTAGGAGCCTTCTGAGGTAACCCTTTTTCATAATTAATTAGCAATGCGTGTAGGTCAGTAACTTTCTTCCCCACGCAGTGTGTAGGATCGTGAATATTATATTGTTTAGATGATTCGGGTAGTCTAGGATGATGATAGTATATGAATGCCATGTTTAGAGAGATGAAGAGAGTAGAGAGGGAATTCTAGAGAGATAAACAAAAGTGTAAAAGGTTAGATTAGAACTTCTAACCCTCTACCTTGGAAGGTAGAGGGTATTTATAGGTTACAAACTAAACGACCTCCTGACGGCCTGTGGATCAGGAATACAGTGGGTAAAGACCCGTCCTTCCTCCACGGTGTTGCACTAAACTAAACTACGCTACAAACTAACTAATTAACTACTAAATAACGTAAATAATGACACGTCTACGAGCTAACATATGCTAGATCATAATTGGGGTGACCGACACTTTAACATGGAATTTTCTAATTCCTAACAATCTCCCCCTAAGGGAGGTCACCTCATGTTTTACATTTCGAATCCTAGCATTCTATTTTGTCTTATGTTCTGAGCTAGTAAACTTCAATTCTTCAATGTCCGCATACTTTGTGCATTTGTAGTGACTCTTCAAAGTCCGATTATTTTGTACTTTCAGTGGAGGTCTTTAACTGATCCACGTCTTGATGATCTTCGAGCTTTCTTTGAGATCATCAGCCACAGAATCTCTGGATCACCCTTTATTGTGTTGCCATCATGTGAAGTTGTGACTTTCGGACCGAAATGCTCACACTTTCAGGATCATGACATCTTTCCATCAGAGTAGCGGAAGCTTTACTGGTTCATGATATTTGCAGCAGCGTAGCAGAAGCATAGTATAAAAATATCAGAACGAGGTTATGTAGATATGCACCAGTCATGATTTCTTCAATTAAGTGTGGATGCTGTGAGCATGTGGCTTTGGATTGACTCCTCAATTCTGATCAGCTGCAACTGTCCAAATGTACCTGCAAACAACAGTTAGCAATAAAACACACGAAAGTGTCTTTGATCACTTTCGTTGAATTGAGATACATGGCCCACGGTTCCCCGTTGATCAGTACAAGTACTGCCTGTGATCAAGTATAATTCCGAAGAATCTCCTTGACAGGGTTTCGCAGCTGTTCTAGCTGTTCTCAAACCGGAACGTCTTAAAGAAGACAACACAGAGTGAGTGAACCAGCGAATTGAGATTCACTGATTGATGAAAGATTGATTTGAAAACAATCGCGTATTGCTTGAAGAAAGAGTTTTGCAATACGACGAAGGTTTTATGAGAAAGATCAATTTTTCAATAAAAAAATACCTTTTGTATTTGAATGAGAATACACATTCGATGTGCTAGAAAAAAGAAGAGATTCGCACATCGAACGGTTTTTCCAAAAGTATTTTTTCAATCAGAGATACTTTTTGAGTTTGAAATATGAATACACATTCGATGTGCTAGAGAAAAGAAGATTTGCACATCGAACGGTTTTTCTAAAGGTATTCGTCAATTCATTTCCTGGACCAAGGTTGATTCACGAGTGAATCATCCCATCGTTTCTATCCAGTTGTCACAAGCTTGATCTTTAGAAAAGATCTCACATGTCACCCACCAAGAGCTTGTTTGATGTTGGCTCTAGAAGGATTTCCATCTTCATCGTGAATATTTTTACATATCACTCGGATGTTCTGGAAAAACCACAAGGATAATGTGCAGGACTCTTAAGATATATTCTCACTTTCTACATTGTGTGAAACAGTGAGTCTTCAAGAATAGTGTCCTAATGAGATATTGTGGATGATCTCTTGGCTCTAGACTAAATTGTGCACATTTGGTTCCTATGTCGGAGACTAGGGAGAGGGTCTCCTCCTTCAATATCAACAGACTCTAAGAGAAAGTCGATAGATTATGTAGGTTCCCCGTGAGAATGAAACAAGCCCTTTTAAGAGGAACTTGAGTAGCTTGGGAAGTTAGTGCAGTGCGTCACTGGGTCCATGACGTCTTGTCTTCAATACCAGTGTTACCTTAGTAACCACCAGTAGCATATGTATTGAACCGGGTGTCTGCCTTAAGGTTGAATTATTGGAGGGCTATTTCTTTTCACCCTTTTCTCATTAAAGTCTTTTTCATTCTTCAACCCCTTCAGTGCTTACCGAGACTTCATAACTAGAACCTTGTTGGGTTTATTCCAGTGCTAGCTCAGTGTAGGACCTTACTTTTATCAACCTTATCACAAACCCAACACGTATATCACGTTAACACAAACACAAACTATGCGTGAAGATGAAAGAAATAAAGATGAGAAAGATGGTGAATTGATGTTATATTCGTGTATGTGAAGAGAGAAAGATGAATACAATATGTTGTATATTCCAAAGGAAAAACACACACACACACACTCAAGCACACCCCTCAAATGACCATTTGAGGGGTATTTATAGTTGGAATACATGATGCCCTAAAAGGCTTTTCCATGGGCTTTCGTGGGCTTGGACATGGGTTGGATTGGATATAAGGCAAGCTTAACTAAACTAATACCCATTTAGCTTAGTCCAATCCACGAGCCCGTTGACTATTCTATCATGATATCTAACACACGTTACAAAGTTCCTAAATGTGAATGACCATCACTTCTAATAAAAACTATTAAGGCTAACAATCTCCCCCTAAGGGGTGGTCATTCAAAAGATGCTCCACTTGATAAGATCTTTACTTTCCTTGAGCTTGAACTTTACTTGTAGATATAGAATAGTCTTGATTCTTTGTTCCTTCATGCTTTGTGATCAGATAATGTGGTTGTCTGCCGTTGTCAACTTCGTTGGTTTGGTGTCTCCACGTCTTTCTCCACCATGCTCACACTTCTATTTGTCTTTTGGTTACCAATGATGTAGTTCTCGAGTCTTTATACTTTGTAGATTCTTTGACATTTGACGAAGAATCATCTTTAACTTTGAGTTACCTTTGATTTTGATGAGAACTTTCATGTGTTATTGGTATGAGCATGTGGAAAATCTGCACGATCAATCCGCTCCGGAGCTTCCATAAAAAGAAAACATAAAAACAGGTTAGTAATAAGCGGATTCCGACACTTACAAGTTTGAATTTCGAGGGTGTTAACAGCATAGTGTGAAAACACGTCTCTAATTCTCACAAGGGCCGTTCCTGAACTGGAGTCCCACAAGTGAGATAACGCGATATACCGAAGTACATGTACAATTCAGATGAGTCGCTGAGGTACACCGAAGCATCACCCCACGACTGTAGACCGTTTGAGACACACTAAGCGTAATCCACGGGGAGTTACCGAAGTGACCCTGGCAGGAATTTCCATTTAATCACTGAAGATCACAGATGTGAAACTTCTCATAAATGTTCTGGCAGATTGCTAAGATCTGCGTAGGACTCTAGAATATATCACTTGTGTCCTTATTGATGAACGACAAGCGATGTCATGTCAAGTGTTCCTATGAGATCTTTTGATGAATCTCTTGGCTCTAGACTCAATAGTGCATTTTGGTTTTCCTGAGCGGAGACTAGGGAGAGGGTCTCCTTCTTCAATACCAACAATCTCTAAGAGAAAGTCAATAGATTATGTAGGGTTCCCAGTGAGAATGAAACAAATCCTTTTGAGAGGAATTGAGTGGCTAGAAGGTTTAGTGCAGTGCGTCACTGGGTCCATGACGTCTTTGTCTTCAATACCAGTGTCATCTAAGTGACAACCAGTAGCATATGTATTGAACCCGGTGTCTGCCCTAAGGTTGATTATGGAGGGCTATTTCTTTTCACCCTTTCTTTTACATTTCTTTTTAATTCTTCAACCCCTTCTTTCTCCTTTCTCACATTACTCCTTTTTTCAATCATTCCTAAGGACTTCTAGTACTAACTCTTTGTGATGTCCTTGGGTAGATCCCTCCGGCTCTGGCGGATCATAGGACTGATTTCCTATCCTTAGTCACCTTATAACTCCATGACTGTCCTATTGTTACCATAAAGCCATTTTTCTTGAAAATCTCTCAGAGTGTTTATGATAGAAAACATGTTTGAAACACTTCGTGAGTTTTATATTTTCAGAAACACTCCCCCTTTACATGTGCTTATATGTTTTGACAGAAATCTGCACATAGAGGGTAGAGTTCGCACTTTTTGAATTGATCGACTTTAAATGAACTAGACCGATTCGAGACACGTTTACATCACTAGAGAACTAGCTTGAAATTATTACCCGTCCTGGTCAAGTCCATAGAAAGTTTCTCGAGATGGTACATTTTTCCTCGTCAATTCATTGGTTACATCTGAGTCTAGCTCTTTTGAGAATCAAACCACGATCATTAAACTTTTTGATCACATTTTAATCACGTCTCCTCCCCCTCAAAAATAGCATATTCGTGATATTTTTCTTATCAACTGATTAAAAAACATTTTAGAATCTTTTGGGGAGACAAACGGATTTGATTTAAGCATGAATTTGGAACATTTTTGTTTTATACTCCCCCTTTAATAAAGCATAATTAATTAAAGGGTTTTAGAGGGAGTTATCTTGAGCACAAAATATTTTGAAAGATTTTGAAAATCTTTTTGAACAATCTTGAAAAAGTGTGCTCAAGATGATGATGATTTCTCACCATTTTTAAATGTAGTGCACTGAAGCGTACACTTGTGATTTTTTCTATAAAAGCATGAGTTTTGATTTGAAAAATAATCAAAAGTCATCATTTCGGTCCGGGTTTCGTACTGATGTATACGAAAGCCATTTTTGAAGAAATTTTTGAGAAACGACATGTTTTGGAAAACATTTAAAGAACTCTCGCTCAAGCATCTGTACATGCCCGTATCATTGTTGAATGACATTTCTAGAAACGTACAGAATATCTGTTATACAAGAGACATGTCGTGAGAAGAATATTTTTTGGATTTTTGATTTTCTATTGTTTTTGAAATTTTTGAAAGTTTTATATTTTTATATTTTTCTTTTGTTGGATTTTCAAATTTTGTATTTTGTTTTTCAAAAATATTTACAGCGAAGCTTTTTGGAAAAAATCATTTTCAAGAAGATTCGAGAAGATGTTCTAACTCCTCAGGGGTTAGGCTTCGTATTCCAATTCGTCGAACCAAATAGTCAAACCTTTCTTTTGGAAGGGCTTTGGTTAATAGATCGGTGAGTTGGTAATCAGTCTTCACGAAGAATAATTCAACAGTACCATTTTCGACGTACTCTTTGATGAAGTGGTAGCGGACACGGATATGCTTAGTCTTTGAGTGATGAACAGGATTGCATGATATGGCTATGGCACTTTTCGAGTCACAATACATAGGTATTTTATCGAAAGTAAAGCCATAATCTGTGAGTTGTGTTCTCATCTATAGAACTTGAGCACAACACGCAGATAGAGACACATACTCAGCTTCAGCGGTTGAAAGTGCAGTGCAATCTTGTTTCTTTGAAGACCAGCTGACTAACTTTTCACCCAAAAATTGTGCTCCTCCAGATGTACTTTTTGCTGTAACTTGATCACCTGCGTGGTCTGCATCTAAAAAGGCAATTAGATCAAATCCGGATTCCTTCGAATACCAAAGTCCCATGTGAATGGATGTCTTCAGGTACCGAAAGATCCGTTTAACCTCTTTGAGGTGCAGTTCGGTAGGCTTTGCCTGAAACCGTGCTAATAAGCAAACAACAAAATGAATATCTGGTCGACTAGCAGTGAGGTACATGAGAGAACCAATCATGCTCCGATATTTCTTCGGATCAATAGGTTTCCCAAACAAATCGGCTCCAATTTTTGGTGAAGTTACCATTGGTGTTCCGACAGAGTCACAATTATCCATACCATGATTTTTCAAAATCTCAGTTGTGTATTTAGCTTGATTAATAAAAATTCCACGAGGGGACTGATGTATTTGTAAACCGATAAATAATTTTAGTTCCCCCATCATGGACATTTCAAATTTGCTTTTCATGAGATTTTCAAAATGTTTTGAAAGATTCGGATTAGTGGACCCAAAGATGATGTCGTCCACGTAAATCTGAACAATCAAAATGTCGTTTTTGCATTTTTGTGTAAACAAGGTAGGATCAACTGTTCCTTTGGTGAAATTGTTTTGGATGAGGAAAGAGGACAGTTCGTCATACCACGCTCTCGGAGCTTGTTTTAAACCATAGATTGCCTTTTTGAGTTTGTAGACGTAGTCTGGATGTTCCAAGTCGATGAAGCCTTCTGGCTGACTCACGTACACTTCTTCTTTCAGAGTTCCATTCAAGAACGCCGTCTTAATGTCCATCTGATAAACTGTGATGTTTTTGTGAGCTTCATAGGCTAAGAATATCCTGACTGCTTCAAGTCTAGCTACCGGCGCGAATGACTCTTCAAAGTCTATCCCTTCCTCTTGTTTGTATCCTTTGGCCACAAGACGAGCTTTGTTGCGAATAAAAGTCATCTCTTCATCCCTTTTGTTCTTCCATAACCATTTAAGATCAATGACGCGAACGTCAATGGGTCTTGGAACCATTTCCCAAGAGTCATGAAGACGGTATTGGAGAAGTTCCTCCTACATCGCTTCTATCCATGCGGGTTCTGCCATTGCCTCGCGAATGTTCTTTGGCTCTATATTTCTAATTGAGCAAAGGTAAATGCACAAGTCGCAATCGGTGGCAAGTTGGCGTCTCGTCTGAATTTGCCTTGAAGGTTCACCAATAACTTGTTCAATTGGGTGGTCTTTTGTCCACTTCAGAGTAGAAGGATACCGTTGGTTATACGTATGCGAGTTAGATGGTTCTCGTAAGCTTGAGGATGATTCAGCTGATTCCGCAGCAAACGGGTTTTCAAATAAGTCGTCATCTAACGTTGCATCATTCTGGTTTTGGTTTTGCTCATCAACTGCTGGTAGAACGGGTGCAATAACTGTAGTAGATGTAGATGATGTAGATGGAGCTGGTGCATTGGTTTCGACCGTTGTAGATGCATCTTCTGTTGGTGGTGGCGGATGATTTTGAGCGGGTGCAGCGGAATGATGGTTTGATGCATTTGTCGAAGTTCCACCATAGTATTCATCGAACATTAACTCGAAGAAATTCTCCCATTCTTGTTCTTTAGGATTGTCAAACGAAGTTGATTGAGCTCTTTGAGGTACGAGTCCTGAACTGATGTGTCCAGAAGTCTGCTGGTTTAGTGCGGGTTCTAGAGCGAGTCACTCAGAAGCCATATGTGAAAGTTCATCAAACTTCACATTCATCGTCTCCATGATCTTCCTAGTTCTCCTGTTATACACCCTGAATGCCCTCGAGTTATTTGAATATCCAATGAAGATTCCAATATCACCTTTTGCTTTCAGTTTTCCAAGATCTTCTCTGTCATTCGTAGGATAGCACAAAGCGCCAAACACGTGAAAGTAAGAGATATCAGGTTTTCTGTTGTTCACAAGCTCATACGAGGTTTTATTGAATCTAGGATGGATTAGGGATCGGTTCTGAGTGAAACAAGCAGTGGCAAAATCATCAGCCCATTGAAATAACGGTGCACTAGAATAAATTAGCATTGTGCGAGCAGCTTCCACAAGAGTTCTATTTCTTCTTTCAACTACCCCATTCTGCTGTGGAGTTCTAACAACTGATGTCTGATGAATAATTCCAACATCTTCAAAATAAGTTCTTAACTCCTGATTTGTGAATTCAGTGTCGTTGTCTGTTCTTACAACCCTTACTGGAGTTTGAAGAAGTACTTGAATACGTTTCAGAAAGGTGATGATGATTCCTGATGCTTCGTCTTTTGATCTCAGAAACTTAACCCATGTATATCTCGAATAATCATCGACGATAACAAGAATATACTTTTTCCCGTTAATGCTTTCAACTCTCATTGGGCCACATAAGTCCATGTGCAACATATGCAACTTTGCTTCCGAACTAGGTACGGATTTGGGTTTATATGATGCTCTTTTGATTTTTCCTTGTTCGCATGATGGACATAAGTGATCCTTGGTGTATTTGAACTTTAGAAGTCCATTGACGATGTTGTCTTTGGCAAGATTGTTGATGGTGTCGAAATTGAGATGGGATAACCGTCTGTGCCACAACCAGGACTGAGTTCCAGATGCTCGTGTCATAAGACATATTGGTGATGAAGAGGCCATGTGATTGATGTCGATAGCATACAAGTTTGTATCACAATTCCCAGTTAAGAGATCAGTGTCATCCAAGTTTCTAACGAAGCAAGCATTTTTCCTAAAAGCAACCTCTAAATCTGCATCACAGAACTGCCCGACTGAAAACAAATTGTGTCCCAACCCTTCGACATAGTAAACCCGAGTGATCAAATAATTTCCAAAAGGTAGATCTCCATAACCCATGATAGCTGCTACATGATCATTTCCAAAACGTACGGTTCCCATGAATTTCCAGACGAAATTGATCAGCAGCTTCAGATTCCCGTTCATGTGCTTGGAGCAACCCGAGTCGATGATCCAAAGACAAATTTCGATAACCTGCCAGTAACAGAAAAAGAATATTGTGGAAACCGTTTTGATTTTGGTTCCTTTGGGTTAGAGGTAAAGTCCTTATCACACTCAAAGAGGTTTTCTACAGGGAATTCTGGTTTATCACTCATTTTACCATTCTGAAGTGTGAAAGTTCTACCTGTGGGTTTCCAAATATCATCCCTAAAGTATACACTATAGTTCCTGTCAGTAGTGTAAAGCCTAAGTTTTGCAACTAGTCTTCCTACTCGTTTAGCGTAAGATCTTTTTGGGACGTTCTTCTTAACAGGCTTATCATTCACAGTCTTAGAAACACAATCATCTTGAACATTAATTAAAGATTTCTTTCAAGTTAAACAAAGATATTCAACACATTCATTAGACTTAGCAAGGTTCATAGGTTCAGTACATTCAGATGAAATGTCTTTCTTATTCAAAAGCGGTGAATTCCTAGAGTGTTCTTCTACTTTCTTCTCTTTATTCAAGCTACTACTCCTAGAGGCAGTCGAGACTCTATAGTTCCTTGTATTGCTCTTAGGCGTTAGTCTGCTGCTCCTAGAGGTGCTTTCTAGTCCTGTAGAAGGTAAGGCACACGCATTAGGATTCACATTATTATGAAGGGAGGTGGTTTCTGCTTTCCTAGTCTCTTTAGAGTGCTTTTCTAAACTTATGTCGTTTGTTCCATATGTTTTAGATGTGGAGGCAGACGCATTAGTGGTACTCATCTTAAAAAGGCCAGGTGTTAAAACTTTTGGTTTCTCGATAACCGCTTTTCCCTTATCAACGTTTTGTTTAGGTAGGGCAGGTGGAGTGACTAGTTTTGATGGAACATTTTTCTCATTGACTTTTGGAGGAGGCATAGAAACAGACATTTTTGGTTTGGAAACCGGTTTGGGAACATTTGCTTTCTCCGCAGTCAATGGTTTTTTAATCATAGTATCCACTGCCTTTCCTTTTTGACTTTCCAGCTGAGCCCTCAAAAGATCATTTTTCGCTTTCATGTATTGTAGGCACGCTCATATGACAGTTTGTCATACTTGCATTCCTCAGTTTTGCGATCAAGTTGTTTAAAATATGAGACCTTTTCTTTTTCAAGTTTTTCAAGAGCTTTTTCATATTTTGAAACAATTTTGGAGGTCTCAGACTGGAGCCTTTCATGATCTTCAACAGAATATGTTTGCAAAATGATGGACATAATATCAGTAGTCAGAACATCTTCGAAGAGAGAATCATTTAACTTTTCCAAAACTTTGATTTGTTCAATACTTTCATTAGCTTGCTTTACCAGGGATTTATGGTCCTTGACAAAGTCAACTGTTTCTTTCAAAAAGGCTTGTTCAAAATAAATTACCCTGGAGTTGATGTTATTCAGCTGAGGGGCAATTTCAGTTTCAAAAAACTTTTTTTGTTCAATATCAAAACTATTAAACCAGATGTTGGTTGTAATATGAGTTTTAGTTTTAACAGTCTCTTGAAGTCTCCTAATTCTAGTTTTAACATCGTCTAAAATGCTTCTGGCATCACTTGTGTTAAAAGGATTGTTTGAAGACATTTGTTCGATTTTCGAAAAGGATTTTGAGACAACTACAGGAGTTGCAACTGGTTTTGAAACTGGTGTGATGGAAAACTTTGATTGTTCTTTATGTGAAACAAACGAAATACCATTAATTTTGTTCCATTTGTTATAGTCAATTAGTTTGATTTCCGGATGTTTTTGTTTCATTCTTGATCTACTCTCCTTAGATAGTTCCAACGTTTCAAGAGAATCATGCACAATTATGGGTTCATGCAAAGGTTTTACATTGTTCAACACATTCTGAGATTTCTGAGCTTTCTTGAGGAAACAAGGAGGTGAGTTACCAAGAGCCATTTTATGTGTCGTATGAAAAATCGGATTTACTTGATTAGAAAGCATCTTGTTTGTTTTAGCGGAATGACCCGTTGTAAGAAGTAAATTATCCAATTTTTTGATAGTTTCATTTTTATCCAGAATTTCATCAAGAAGAGAATCTTCTCGTTTTGAAAAATCAGCAATCAACTGTTTCTTCTCTTTTTCAAGATCAGAAAACAGTGTTTTTTGTTTAGAAAGTTGGTCATTTAGTTCAGAAATTTCCTTGTTTAAAGATTTTATTTTCAAGTTCAGATTCACATCAAGTGTATCATACTTGATTTGCAATTGTTTTTCTCTTAAAACAAAATCTCGGTAACCAATTTCTAATTCTGATATTTTGTTTGTATGAAATTCATAGGCTTTGGCGTTCTCTTTGTAACTCTCAAGCTCAGTGGTCAATTTAACATTCGCGGCCTTAACTTCGGGATTGACCTTACTCACTTTCTCAATTTCAATGCCACAGTTATTGATTAATGATTCAAAATAAGCACGTGTTTCCTCATCAGTCTCAGTATTTTGTGCCACACTGCCTCCACTAGGATCCACATCTGGAGTTTCGGAGTTAGTATTGCTACAACTCAGATTGTCCAGGTATGTATCATAAGCAGGTGCTGGCGTCACAGAATTCTGTTCGTCATGAGTAAACACATCAAATATGACATTGTTATAGCATGGATCAATGATTGGTACCTCAGATACTGCGTTGGCGTCATAGACAGGAGGTGCGTCAGAGTCAGTGTCGTACTTAGTCTCCTGAAGATTTGCCATGAAGATGCAGTTTGTATTGAGTTCCTCGAGGTCTTCCAAATCATCCACAATAGCGAAGAAATCATTTTCCTCAGCACTTAACTGCATCCCTGCTTCTTGCTTCTGTGCTAACAGCATAGCTTTCCGAAGAAACTCAGCATTCTTCTTGTGTGGCTTAGTGGGACAGTTTCGTGCCGTGTGACCCATTCCTTGATAGTTATAACACTTAACCTGATTACCCTGATTCACATTTCCATAATTCCCAACGACGGGAGCTGCAACATTCCCATTCTGATTACCCACTGCTCTATTCCCAACATTCTGACCCATCTGATTACCCTGATTCGGAACCGCCTGATTACCCATGTGAAATCCAGTAGCATATCCCTGCTGATTCCCAATAACTCCAACCGTTTGTCCTTGATTACCCATATTCACACCCGGCTGTGCAATTTGCCTGTTACGAGTGTTTGATGAAATCCTTTAGTTGTTGTTAGTTGGTGTGGAATAGCGACCTCTGAATGCTTTACCCAATAAAGAAAATACTTGTAACAAAGCTTCTTCGGGTTCCATTTCAAGATCAGTGATTCCTTGTTCCTGGTAATGTTGTTGTTCTGGTGGATAGGTTTGTTGTTGATGGATAACAGCTTGTGGTTGTGGAATGTATTGCTGCAAGTTGTTGTTGTTGGAAGATGATGAAGGTTGTTGTTGTGTATTCACTGAAGGTTGAGTCTTTGCAATAAGAGCCAATGGATCATGATTCTTTGCCAATCTTTCTTTCCTGACTTCATTCGCTTCAGTTTGGTTTTGTTTCAGAAAATCGTTTAGTTGATCAAAGTTCACCTGATGTAAGTCTTTTGTTTGGTTGACAATAGTGACATATCGTCCCCATTCTTTTGGAAGATTGTTCAGGAACTTGATGTTTTGAACGATAGTTCTGGGTGCCAACTTGTTTCTGATAAGCTCATTCATCAAAGTGCAAAACCTTCCATAGTAGGATTCAATGGATTCTCCTGGTGTAGAAGTGAACTTTTCCCATTCAGTTAGCAGCTTGTTCTCCATGTCTTGTTGACCAATTTCTGTTCCATGACAAAGCCGTCTAACACGTTCCCACATATCGAAAGCAGTTTCACAACTGTCTACCGCAGCAAATATGTCTATTGGTAAACCCAGTTGGACAATATGAATTGCCATGTCATCTGCATCGACTTGCTTCTGATCCTCTTCATTGTATTCTGATTCAGTTTGAGTATGATAAGATGGTGGGACGTCAGGAGTTCCAGGGTCTAGGATTTGTCGAGGCTTGAAGGGTCCATTCGTAATGGAGTTAATCATGAGTTTTCCATTAGGTTTGGTCTTGATGTAGCGAAGCATACGACTTTTCCATTGAAGATAACCACCTTTTGCCAACATAGGAGGACGGTTTTCGGCACCGGCTGCATGAATGTCTTGTTGAGTTGCCATTGATGAAGGTATGATATGATAAAGTTGATGTAGGATCGATTCAACGATAAAGGAGTTGTGCTTGATGAGGATTAAGCTCGGTTTGAAGTTTTTTCTGAAAGTCGTACTCGTAACCTTGGTCGTAAAAATTTTTCTCCCAAAATTTGAAATTCACTATAAAAATCAATTCTAAGGTCGTATGAAAAATTTGAGTTATGACAATTTTGACGCCAAATTTGACTCGAAAAATTTGAATTTAGGCCCAAAAATTTGAATTTTTGACCAAAATTTTCACAGTTAAACCAAAATTTGAATCTCGCGTAAAAATTGAACGTTTAGTCTCCTCAAAAATTTAAATTTTACTCAAGTTTTCCCGCCAAATTTTACTCAAATTTAAATTGAACGTTTAATCTCAAAAATTATTATTTTTTTTTTATTATTTTTTTTTTAAAACCTTTATGCGTAGAAAGAGCTTAGGCGTAGACAACAGAAGTTACGAGTAGGATATGGTTACGAGTAGGATGGCTTAGGCGTAGGATTCCTTAGGCGTAGGAAATACTTATGCGTAAGTTTAAAGTTAGGCGTAGAAAAACTTATGCGTAAGATTTAGCTTATGCGTAAGAAAAATACTTAAGCGTAAAGAGTTCTACGCGTAAGTCTAAGCTTATGCGTAAGATTAGGGTTTTGCCCAAAAATCCTTTACACTATCACAGTGTAAGGGATATCCAAAGTCGAAGTGTTCCACAAACTTATCCAAGTGAGGGAAGCACTGAGTAATCGTTGAAGCTCAAAGAATCTGCACCAAAAGCTTATGCGTAGAAACTTATGCGTAGACAGAGGACGTTGACTTTTCTTACACGTAGAACTAGGGTTTTGACCTACGCGTAAAAAATTTCCAGTGATTCAAACGATTTCTCTTGCACAGATAGCCTTAAAAACACTTGAATAACCCAAAAATGTTGACCTTTTTCACCCAAAGTGCTTAGATAAGTTACGAGTAGAAATGACCAATGAACCAAATACGAGCTTAAAAATGAAGAAAAACACGTAAAGCTTCGAACTTTTTGCAAAAAACTAAAAATTTAGCACCAAATGAACCTTAAACCACAAGAATCTTGAATTTTTAAGTGCAAAAATTAAAGCTTTAAGCGTGACAACTTTGATAACGAAGCTACGCGTAACACTACAAAAGAAACTTCAACCAAAACACTCCTAAACCATTGTTAGGCGATTGATACCAATTGTAGGACCTTACTTTTATCAACCTTATCACAAACCCAACACAAGTATCACCACGTTACGCGTAGAACGCGTGAAACACAAACCCAAACTAAGCGTATAAATAAGAAATAAAGATTAGAAAGATGGTAACTTGATGTTATATTCGTGTATGTGAAGAGAGAAAGATGAACACAATATGTTGTATATTCCAAAGGAAAAACACACACACACACACTCAAGCACACCCCTCAAATGACCATTTGAGGGGTATTTATAGTTGGAATACATGATGCCCTAAAAGGCTTTTCCATGGGCTTTCGTGGGCTTGGACATGGGTTGGATTGGATATAAGGCAAGCTTAACTAAACTAATACCCATTTAGCTTAGTCCAATCCACGAGCCCGTTGACTATTCTATCATGATATCTAACACACGTTACAAAGTTTCTAAATGTGAATGACCATCACTTCTAATAAAAACTATTAAGGCTAACACTCAGTCTCAGTCCGCACTCTTCCCATATCTCACTTTTCTCCTTTTTTCAATATACCTAAAGACACTACACTATCTAGTGGATTGTCCCTGGGTAGATCCCTCCGGTTCTGGCGGATCGTGGGAACTAATACCTAACCTCACCATCCTTATAACTCCATGCATAAAGTAAAATGGTCGGTCTTTTGGTACAGTTCATTCCTTCTCAAAACCAATTGAAAAATCATTTGGAAAAACAATCAAGGTACTTTTGATACGAGATCAAAGCATTTTGTACCTTAATAGTTTTGATCATTTAGAAAACCTCCCCCTCAACATGTGCATATGATTTAGAAATTGTTTAGCACATGGAGGCATGAGGACTTTGAAATATTTTCTTTGATCACAATTTTCATAGAAAAAGCCATTTGATTTTCTTGGTAAAATTCTCCCCCTCAATATGTGCATAGGATATTTGAAATCATTTTATCACATAGAGTAAAGAGTTCTTTTTGAAGCACATTCACGATCACAAAAGCCATTAAGAAACCATTCAGAAAATCAATCAAGGTACTTTATGTTAAAACATAAAAGCTTTTGTACCTTGAAAGTTTGTTTTCTTTTTTAAATGCTCCCCACAATATGTGCTTCGAGATTCGAAAGCGTTTAGCACATATGGGAGAGCAGTGCACATTTGAATCAAACGATCATCTTTTATCAGATTTCATATTTAAATCACATTTTCTCCCCCGATCAAAAATATCAAATCCTTTGAGATTTTGGATCACAAGTGATTTAAATAGGTTTAGAAAACATGGGAGAAAACTGTGTTCAGATTAATTTAATTCTGATAGTGAAACAGATTTAGACATTAAAAGATTGTTAGTGCCAGGTATAATAATTTTTTAAGAGATCTTTTAGGTAAAATAAAACATTTTCACAATCAAACAAGAACAGAAAAAATTTCATTTTGAAAGACCTTTGACCTTTGAAGAAAATCATACCATGACATAACATTAAATCTTTAGATCACCACATTATAACGTACAAACAGACTTTTTGAAGAAATATCGTTTGAAAATATTTAATTTGAAATCACTGAAGATTTGACAAAATAAAGTCCGGTTGATTTCAAAACTTTGAATCCGATTTATTTTCAAAACAATATTTTTCCCTTTTCAAGACAACATTTTCAAAATTGTTTTAAGAAAAATGGTATCATCCACTACTTTTTCTTGCACAAAGATATGTTAAGTGGTTGAGCTGCTTCTGTTGTTGCTGTAAGGTTTGGAAGAAAAACGTCTGCTGATGCAGTGAGACTTCTTACGTTGCATTTTAATGCCAACTGTTGTCAAATTAAGCTCCGTTTCTTCATTTGCTGATGAAGAAAACCATCTGTTGATGCAGTGAGACCTCTTACGTTGCATTTTTCTATGCCAACTCTCCATAGAAGTCCAATTAAGCTCCGTTTCTTCATTTGTCAACCCAAGAAATAGTTACCCTTTCCATTCGGCATCCAATCATCTTCTTTTGTGGGATCCGGATCGGGAACATTCTTTTAACCCATGTTATCTGCATACGTCAGTGAACACAGATAGACATATATGGTGGTCGACAACACCCAAACAGCAATCGACTAATAAAATTCAATTCAACATGTCAATCAATTCATATAAAGCATAGGAATAATGTATTTATCAAACTCTAATCATCTAATCCTAACAATCATATCCTAGGCACTTAGTCCTTCAACGTAGGTTAACATGATTTTTAATTAAGCATATAAGATAATTAAGAAAGCCCGTTAGATGATATAGATTTGAAAACATTCTCCCCCTCAATCAATGACTCATTTTTTGAAAAGTTTAAAAGCGCTGAAGTCATTGATTGAGTTTTCAATTTTTTTGAAAACTCTGAATTAGATTGATTTTCAAGCAACTCATTTACCACCATTTTTGAAAAACACCAAATATTTTTCTGAAGAATTTATAGAGGGAAAAACATTTGTGTGGGAACAGCAGTCCTTCGACATACTTTCCTCATTTGTTTTTAGGAAAAGTGCACGAAATATTTGAAAATTGGTTTAGCGCAACACTTTCCTTCCTTGAAAAACGGGTTGCTATCAGAAATAATAGCAAGCCATAGTATAAGCACGGGTTACAGTCTGAAATAACTGTAAGCCATAGTTTAAGCACGGGTTACAATCTGAAATAATTGTAAGCCATATTTTGAGACATGTTTAGAAAAGAATATTTACACCTCCTGCTCGAACTTCATCTATGGTCCCGTGCCATTATTGAATGACATTTCTAAGACCGCAGATGTTATCAATACCAGAAGACATCTCTTGAGAAAACATATTTTTTGTCTTTTTCAAATTTTCTGATTTTTTATGGGTTTTTGAAGATTTTATATTTTTCTATTTTGTTTTTGTTGGTTTTATATTTTTGTATTTTGTTTTTCTGATAAATATATACAAAGATAGAATAGATGATATAGTTTAAGAGAATGATGATACGAGTACCGAGATAAGGATATCGAACAACACGTCGTAGAAGGTAGAGTTCGTCATCTATTAAACTTCCACCACCAAAGCTTCCGAGGCTCCAGAATAGAAGATAGAACATGAGCCTTTGAGAGAAAGAGACTTTGGCAGCTTCCCCCCAAACAGAAAATCCTTTAGCTGAGCAGATTCAAAGCTTTCTTTCAAGCTTCCAATAGCCAGGTGCATAAAGAAGCACACCATTATCATCGATCCCGCTGCTCCATTTTAAGAACGATAATCGAGGATCTCCATTCGGGGTAATATCATCAACAAGAACATCAACGTATCATCCCACTCTTTAAATTTCTTCTCATATTTCATTACCACTGAAGTCTGAAGCAATCCATTCCAAAAAGTTGTCAAGAGACCACTTCCCCCGTGTAGTTGAAATGATGCAGTCCGTCTCTTAGTATAATGCTCAAGAACTCTCCCGAATATATTTCATGAGGGGAATGAAGAACACCTTCCCATGTTCACATTTTTCTTCCCTGATGAATGTGTATGAAGCTCAAGAACCCGAAGTACACCAATATCCAAGAACTCTCCCGAATACACATCATGCCCGGAGAGAAAACACCTCCCCAATGTTTGTGGTAAACAATGGCTTTCTTCCCTGATGATTGTGTATGAAGCTCAAGGACCTGAAGTACACACATTCCCAAAAGAGAGAACAACCGATAACATTGAAGAAGCAGGCTGAATCACTGATTATCTCTGCGGATGACAATCTCTGCGGATGTCAACTCCGAAATAAGTGATTATATCTCCGAATCACTGATTAAGCCCTCAAGTAAGACAGCTGAGCGCCCCCAATGTACACAATTCTCTCTCCCTTGATGATTGCAGTAACATCGAGATCATTACACACTTGTGTACCTCTTATATCTTCAGAAAATTTCTCTAACATCACTTCCCCCACATAGTTGGAATAATAACACTAAACACCTTGATGAGTAAAACCTTGAGTTTCTCTGCGATCATGACATACGTCTTCCCGGGATATCTTCAATCACTTAGAAGAATTAAGTTCATCAAGTTTACTCGCCATGAGTCAAACCTTAAGTTTCTCTGCGGTAATAACATTTGTCTTCCCGGGATATCTTCAATTAATTAGAAGTATTAAGTTCATCAAGTTTACTCGCTTTTAGATGCGTGTCTCCTTCCCCCTTGCTGGTTTTGACACTTCAGAATCAGCAACATATTATCAGCCCAAATACTTGAAATCTGTTGAGAAGATCGCTTGAAGTCTTTGTGAGAATCAACTTGCTGAAGAATGTGAGCAAGTCTAATTGGGGATTAAATCAGACATTTCACCCTCCCCCAATTAGTGCTCTCCCCTAAACCGACAATCTTTATGATGAATGCTTGAATAAGAAGAAGTCTTTAGATAATCAAATGCAACTCGTCTTTAGTCTTCTAATATGTAGCAGAAAATGTAGAACCGACTATAGACACGACCTTCTTCAAGATTGTCCAGTTGGGGAATAGATAGTTAACATCTTCAACACACCAAAAAGCATCCCAATTAACTTACATCTTGCAAATCCCCTTAATTAATATCCCTCCCAATCAAACAAGAACAGAAAGATGTTCATCAAGGAAATCAGCAATCAGCCCGCAACGAACACACGAAATGGTAACACCAAACTACCAATCACATCAAACAAGAACAGAGAGATTGTTCGGAATCATCATGTTGATGTGTACGTGAAGCATTAACCGGAAGCACTTTGTAGATAATCATATCAGCCTGTGTGAAGATGTCAACCAACGGCTCATAGAAGAAACTCCATGTAACGATGACCCAATAAGAAGAAGATCAGTTCTTACATGAGTTTGGAGCCGTTTGACCATTTATTCTCAGAAATCAATCAACCATGCAGTAATTTCACACTTCTTCTCCCCCTCAAGAATTGCATACGGAGTTGCCATTCTTGATTAAATAAGTGAAAATCATCCGAATGTTCTATTCACACTTCTCTCCCACAAAATAAGCACATGATGTCGCCATCTTCATTATAATCGAGCAAGTGGAATGAGAAAACAATCAGTGGTAGCCCGGTTCACTTGATGACTGAAGCGCATGGAAAAAGTATGAAGCATGTGGATGAGAATGGTCATAATTGAGAAGATTTCTCTTCTTCAGAAGATAAAGCGCACTGAAGCGAACACTTTTCTTTTCTTTAGAGTACGAGGCATGAACTGTTGTGTTCATACGTCATAAGAAGATTTCTCTTCTTTCCAAGATAAAGCGCACTGAGATGTACACTTTTCTTTTCTTTAGAGAACGAGGCTTGAACTGTTGTGTTCAAACATCATAATCTCTCTCTTTTCATCATCTCTTGGCAAAACATGTAATCATCACCATTATCATTCAGTAGGCTCTTTGTCGTGACAGCAATATGATGAATTTGACCCTGAAGTAAAACAACCCGAACTCATGACTTAAACTTGCACATATGTAACAAAGAGCGGTGCCGAGACGTCATCCTCCATTGAATCTCTAAGTACTTTATACTCTTCAACCAACCAACCATCAAGTATTAGACGTACATTACCTCTTAAAAATCCACAATTGAATGTGACACTGAGCACTACAACGTAACTCCTTAAAGTGATAGTTATTTTGTGGTGATAATAGCCCAATTCCCCTAAGTGGTAAAAGAAAAGGTAAAAGTCACCCAAAAATAACTAGATTTCCAAGTCTTCGTTTTTGATAATAAACTCGAACAAGGATCTTGAAGAATCTTCATCCAACCATCCCCGATACCTTCAGATACTAAGTACACTTGCTCGTGATATTTCACTTCAACCTCAAATAAATAATAGTGAATTAACCCCGTTGTCACATCTTCTGATTAAAAGCTCACATCTAGCCTCCTTTGACGTTTTAAGTGAACTATGATAATGGTTTTCATCCCGACCATGGTTAAAAGCACATAACCCCGTAAAACCATGTAATAACCAAACTGCCATGATGAATATCCAAACACATATCCAATTCATGAAGTACACCCTTTTATCCCTTCTTCGAAGCAGAAATCGTAGCACCAGTATCAGATAATATCCCGAAATACGCTTTCCTTTGTCCAGGATGGTTCCATCATCACGGGATTTTACAATTCTATGGTTTAAACTGAGAAATAGTTTCTTTCGCGGGATTTTACAAAACCAAGAATAAACCGTAAGATAGATCCGGAAATGCACTTTACAATTACCATGGTGTTTCCATTGTCACGGGATTTTACAAGCCTATGATTTAACTGAGAAATAGATTCTTTCGCGGGATTTTACAAAATCAAGACAAAATCGTAAACAATGTCAGTTTGAATGTGTAATGACGATTTTGGTTTCGGTGAATATCTGTTTTTAGGGGAACATGCAGCGGTTTATTAGCGGTTCATCATCCAACATCAACATTATCATCAACCATCCAATAAATACTTTGGTAAACACATCATCCACATATTCTGTCGGCTGTTGGTTTGACAACATGGTGAAGTAAACCTGATATGCCAAACTTGATCATGAAGTGAAATTCCCCAGATTTGTTACTTAAACTTGTACAAATCCTTGTGAAAAAGAAACGGTGTACTCAATGTACCAAACCTCTTGACATATCCTCAACTACGTGAGACACCTAAGTGATAGCTACTTTGTGGTTAAAGCGAGAAAGAATCACAACCGTAACTAAATAGCCAATCTTTATCACACTCAATAAACGCCCAAACAAGTCATCTTCGCGGAAGGGTAGAAAGAAAGAAGACGAAAATAAGTAAACGCGCCCGGAAAAACGTCACTTCAAATCCTGTTAGGAATTAGAAATTCCAGGTATTAAAGAGTCGGTCACCTCTAGTATATGTAATCGTTAGAAAGCTCATAGTCGTAGTTCTTTTAAGCTAAGTAGTATTTAGTTAAGTAACACCGTGGAGGACGGACGGGTCTTTACCCACTGTATGCTTGATCCACAGCCCGTTGTGTGGCGTTTTATTGTAAGACTATAAATACTCTCTACCTTCCAAGGTAGAGAGTTGGAGCTCATAATAAGATTTTTCTTTCTCTCACTAAAGTTCCCAAACCTCTAACTTTCTCTCTCTAAAACCTCTTGTATGCCTACTTTGTGTTATGGTTTGATGTGTATGTGAAATCCAATATCTTACAATTGGTATCAGAGCCATGGTTAGATCATCTCTTACATATCTTTGGATTTCTTATGGTTTTTAGGTGGTTTTTGAGTTTGAAAAAGTTTAGTGGTTTTTGCATCATTTGGTTGATTTCTAGTGTTAAAGTTTGGATTTTGATAATACTTTTGTGTTTAGAATCATCACAAGTGTTTAGGTTTTGACTTTGAAGGCTTGAATCATTGTGGTTGGGTTGTTTTTGGATTGAAAAGTGGTGTTTAGGTGATTTTCTTGCTAGCGACTTGGTTCTCGGTGTGATATTCATCATAGCGACTTGCTTCATAAAAAGTTAGCGAGTTGGAGTGGTATTTGGTAGCGATTTGGTCCTAGCGACTTGTCTATTGAGACAAGCCGACAAAAAGTACACGTAGTGGATTCTCCACTACACGTAGCGACATGGTGTAAGTTAGCGACTTGTACTTTATATTGTTAGCGACTTGGTGTTAGCGAGTTGGTATCTAGCGAGTTGCTATTTAGCGACTTGAAAAATTATCGACTTGGTGCTTAGCGACTTGCTGTCAAAATTTTGCTAGCGACTTGGATTGTGGCGAGTTGTTATATAGCGACTTGGGACTATAGCGACTTGGCACTTAGCGACTTGGTTCAAGGTTTCCTAGCGACTTGGGTGATATCCTTTGAATACGGTTTTCTCTTGATTTAGTAAAATCCCGTGAAAGAATCTATTTCCCGGTTTAATCATAGAGTTATAAAATCCCGTGTAATTATTAAACATGTCTGCCACCGTACCTACAATCATCTCCACTGTTGCCGAGGATGTTCAAGCAGCTGGTTCAGATACTCGTCCACCCATGCTCGACATAACTGACTACGACTCTTGGGCTCAACGAATCAGATTGTATTGTCTTGGAAAGGAAAATGGGGTCAACATACTCAAATCCATTGATGAAGGACCATATCGGGTTGAGACTACTAGAGACTTAATTGATACAGCTGAAGATGGAACAATGATCTATGGAATTGACAGACCAAAGACATATGATGAGCTCGATGATAAGGAGAAAAAGAGATTCGATGCTGATATCAAGGGTTCTAACATCGTACTTTAAGGTCTTCCAAAAGATATCTACAAGCTGATCAATCACAACACCGAAGCCAAGGCAGTGTGGGATAATGTCATGTTGCTTCTCTCAGGATCTGAATTAACTATAGAAGACAGAGAATCACAACTCTATGATGAATTTGAACACTTCAAGATGAAACCAGATGAAAGTGTTTATGAGTACTATGTGAGATTCCACAAGCTTGTTAATGATATGAGGAACATCAGAATGACTATGCCAAACATTCAGCTGAACTCAAAGTTTGTGAACAACATGAATCCCGAATGGCACAAGTTTGTCACCTCTGTAAAGCTAACCAAAGGATTGAAGAATACAAACTATGAGAAACTCTATGCCTTCCTCCTTCAGAATGAGAGACATGCTATGTTTGAAAAAATGATTCTTAATCAGTTCAAAACCAACCAGGGAGAGACAAGCTCATCAAATGATTCAACTGCCTTCTACTCAAACATCGGAATCACAACCAAAGCCTCACAAGTCATACCCATGGGTAATGGTAATCACAAACTCATTCCTGATCCTATGTTCAAACAAGCTGATGCTGATGCACACGTGGGAAACTTCATTAATCAACTAGCTCTCCTGATTAGTCAAAACATGAACTCTCTTCCACACACCAACAACAATCTCAGAACTGCTTCCAATCTACATAATCAAGCCACTGTCAGAGATGGGAAGGTTATGGTGCAGCCAGTTCAAGAACGACAGTACGAACAAGCAAGAGGTGGAGCTGGTAGAGGTTATGCTGCAAATCAGAATAGGGGAAGGAATGGTAATCAGTGTCAAGCAAAGCCAATCAAATGTTACAATTGTGGAGGTGAGGGACACATTGCAAGGAACTGCACATCGCCAAAACGCCCTCAGAATGCCGAGTACTTTAGGGATAAGATGTTGCTTGTGCAAGCTCAGGATAATGGTGTAGCTTTGGATGAAGAGGAGTTGTTGTTCTTGGCAGAGGGAAATGCTAAGACATATGATGCAGATGTGGATGAGCAACCAATTCAGGAGATAGGCCATAATCATCAGAATGCCTTTCAAGTAGCTGATTTTGATGCATACGACTCTGATGTTGATGAAGACCCCACTGCACAAACCATCTTCATGGCTAGCATTTCTCCAATGGTCTCTCCTAAAGTCTCTTCATCACCACAAGCTGGTCCATCCAAAGACAAACTCATTTCTGAGGTATTAAAATTATACGATGAAGTTGATGAGCAAAAGATTCATAACGAAGTACAATCTACTGTATTTATTGAGTCAGATATTGAAAATATGGGTAATATCAATGTTGTCCCATATGATCAATATGTGAAACCAAGTGAAAGTGAGATTGTACCAAGTGATGCATCTTCTGCAGCCAATAATGATTATGTTTTTGATGAATTCACTGCATGTGCCCCTGATGATTCTGTCATCTCTGAACTGAATGCCTATAAAGAACGTGTTGCTATTTATGAACAACGTGCAAATTTTGAGTTGACCACCCGTGAGCAGGAAATGGATGACCAAATGCGTACAACTATTAGAAAAAGTAGGTTTAGAGAAGAAGTATTTAAACAAGAGTTAAACTCCTTACAAGAAAAGCTTTCTAAAACTGCTAAGCAAAAACAAGAACTTCAAGAAAATGTTAAAATGCTTAAGCAAGAATTCAGTGCTAAGGAATCAAAACTTTTGAATGATTTTTCTAATCTAAAAACCTTGAAAAACAAGCTTGAAAATAAGTTGTACGTACAAGGAAATACCATTCAGGCTGCTCACTTAATCACTAAGCATAGAGTTTTAAGCGATAAGCATAGTGTTCCCATTATAGATAAACCCAACCCTGAGTACGGGAAGATTGCAAAAGCAACTCAAAGTGTAATCTATGATGGCAATGAGATTCTTAAACCTAGACAAAAACCTAGTTCTGTTAAGTGCACAGAGGAAGATAAGAAATCAGATGAAGTCACTAGGGAGAAGATGAACAAGAAACTAGATGATCCTAAATGTAAAGAGAAGAAAATAATTATCACACCCCATGACTACAAAAAGGAGAATTGGATCTCCTTGAACATGTTTAAGCCTCAAACATTGTTGACTCCCGAACAAGTGTTCTGGAAAATGGACTTAGATAAGCAGAAAGCGGAAAATATTGTTGAAACAAACCCTCCCCTTAGGAAAATGCCTAAAGCGACTGTGTATCCTCCCAATACACCAATGCATCTAGTTCCTAGAACTATTGCCACTAAAAGCAAGACCTTAATCAGTCAATACGTTATCTTTCAACTATTTGTTGATTTTGAGAAAACTTGCAAGAAAAGGATCACACCCACTGGTATTACTCAAGGGGAAAGGGGTTTTGAGCAAACAAAAGAATGTTATTTAACTGAAGTCATGCCTTTCTTTAAACAACTAAAAGATCATTTTGAAAGTCTTAAAAAGGGAATGAATTTAGACATTAAAGAAATGGAAAAGGAATTTGATGCAATGATAGTTGAGGTTAGTGACTATGAGCGTGCACTAAAATATAATGAGATTGAGAGGAAGAACTTGCATACATTGAATGAGACTCTTATTACTGAATGTGTTGCTCAAGATGTGTTTTTCACTGCTACAAATTGTTCCATTAACGCTTCTCAATTTCATGAATTATCTGTTGCCCTGAAAGTCTCCCATGATCGTGTCATTGAGCTTGAAAAGACTAATTCTAAACTAACTGAGAAAATTGAACTGGATGATCACGACAATGTGGTTAAACATTTTTCTAAATTAGAGGTTGAACATTTTAATTTAGAACTAAAATATCAACATCTTAAAGAAAATGTAAAAACTTCAAATATCAAGACATCCTCAGATGCTCCAGAGTTTGATGCAGTTTTTCAAATAAACAAACGTGATGAACAGATTCATGCTCATTGTAACACGATCAGAAAATTGAAAGCCCAAATCTCTCAATTAAAGGGTGAAAAGAACAATGTGACTGGCTCCCAAATGCCTCCTCCTTTAGATTCTCAGAATTCTCAAACGTTTCATCTTCAAAACTTAGTAAATGCATTACAAAAAGAAAACGAAAGTTTTCAAGAAAATGAAAAGGTTAAACGTCATTTCAATGAGTTATTTGAATCAATAAAGGTCACTCGTAACAAAAATAACGAACAAATAGCTTCATTGCAAAAGGAAATTGAGAATCTGAAGAGTCAGGTAAAAGGGAAAATGCCAATGACCAATGGGGAGAATGGTGTATCAAAGGTTCACTCTTGTAATAAATATGCTTTGTCTGTGAATTATGTTCCCCCTCATCTCAGGAATAACAAACTTGCTATTCAAACATATTTCTCATCCCTTAAGGATTGTCTAGAATGTCTCCGTGAGATTTTTGAAGAGGATAAGGTAGAGAAACCACTTGACAATGCAATTGGGCATGCATGCTTATATGCCAAACGATCTCAAGAAATTCTAGAATGCTTAATCACAATATGCCCAAAGTCCTTAGGTGAGAGAGCTAATCCTTTGATTCCATGTTCTATGCCTAGTGCCAAGTATGATATTCATTCGATGCCCGATGCTTTGAATGTGAACCTTAGTGTGCCTTCAAGTAGTTCAGATTCCAGATCTGTTAATGCTAAGAAAGCGAACTCTAGTGTGCCTTCTAGAAGTACAAATCTCAGCAATTCTAGTGTTAAGAAAGTGATCCTTAGTGTGCCTGCATGTAATTCAGATCCCAGCACATCTAAACAGGAGATGCAAAGAGTAGCAAAACCAACTAATGTTCCCATTCCCTCTACAGGAGTAATCATTGACATTAAAGCGAGCAGGTCAAAGTCTCAAGACAATACAAGAAATGATAGGACCTCGCAAGCTAAGAATATGCATTAGAAGAGAGTAGAAGACCAACCTAGGAACTTTAAGCTTGAGTCGAATAAAGTGAATCGTGTTGATTCTAGTATTAGCCATAGGCGTACTGTAATTAATTCGAATTCTGATACTATTTGCAAACATTGTAATGATGTCTGCTTGAATTCTATCTCTAATCATGAATGTGGTGTGAATGTTTTGTCTAATGCTGTCATACCCCTAGTTAATATTGCTAATGCAAAAAATCATGTTAAAAAAGCTAAAAGGCAGAGGCGAAAGAAAGTTAGAAAACAGTGGAAGCCCACAGGAAGAACATTTAGTAAGATAGGTTATCAATGGATACCTGTTGGCCATAAGGTTAATCAGACAATGCCCACTAGAAAATGGATGCCAACTGGTAGAACTATTCCCTTAAGAAGTGAACATACTTTGAATAGGGAAAATACGGACACTAATACTGCATCTATTCATAATGATTCCATTGCCTCAATGTCTGACATGAATGTTTCTATTTCTGATGTGGGTGTTCCAATCACTGTCACTAACCAAATGGAACCCATTCTTGCATGGGGATCCCAATTATCCAGTTATCCATTCTTGTCTGTGTTTAACTGCAGATCGTTCAAATCGTTCTATGGTACCTGGACTCAGGCTGTTCCAAGCATATGACTGGCGACCGGTCGCGGCTCATGAACTTCGTAAGTAAATTCATCGGGACAGTTAGATTCGGGAACGACCATTTTGGAGCTATCATGGGTTATGAAGATTATGTGGTTGGTAAAAGTGTAATTTCCAGGGTATATTATGTGGAAGGTCTTGGTCATAATTTGTTCTCTGTTGGTCAATTCTGTGATTCCGATCTAGAAGTAGCTTTTAGAAAACATACTTGTTTCGTTAGAGAACTTGATGGCGTAGAATTGTTAAGAGGTACCCGAGGTTAAAACCTATACACCATCTCTATCGATGACATGATGAAGTCCTCTCCAATCTGCTTGCTGTCAAAGGCTTCTAAAACAAAGTCTTGGTTATGGCATCGTCGTCTCAATCACTTGAACTTTGGTACCATAAACAACCTTTCCAGAAAGGATCTAGTCAGAGGATTACCCAGATTAAAATATGAAAAAGATCATCTTTTCTCAGCTTGTCAATTGGGAAAAAGCACGAAATATGCCCACAAACCAAAACCCACAAACTCTGTAATGGAAGTTCTTCATACCCTTCATATGGATCTGTGCGGTCCAATGAGAGTGCAAACTATTAATGGGAAGAGATATGTGTTAGTAGTGGTTGATGACTACTCCCGATTCACTTGGGTTAAGTTTTTTAGGACAAAGGACGAAACTCCAGATGTCATCATTAAACTTATTAAACAACTTCAGATCAGACTCAACAAAACAGTTTGAATCATCCGAACTGACAATGGAACTGAGTTTGTTAATAAAGTACTCAATGAATTTTATGAAAATGTTGGAATCAGTCCTCTAAGAAGTGTTCCTCGAACTCCTCAACAGAACGGTGTAGTTGAAAGACGAAACTGAACTCTTGTAGAAGCTGCAAGGATAATGCTGATCTACTCAAAGGTTCCAATGTTTCTATGGGCTGAAGCTATTGCCACCGCTTGTTACACTCAAAATAGATCTCTAATTCACACATCTCATGGAAAGACTCCATACGAACTTGTCCACAATCGAAAACCTGATCTATCATACATTCGTGTGTTTGGTGCTTTATGTTATCCAACTAATGATGGTCAAGCTTTAGGTAAACTGAGAGCCAAAGCAGACATTGGAGTATTTATAGGCTATGCACCAAACATTAAGGTTACCGAATCTATAATAAGAGAACCCGAAATATCATGGAAACAATTCACGTCACGTTTGATGAGCTGACCGGTCAAATGGCTCCTGGACAATCCAGTTCAGGACCCGCACTTCTAAACAGTCCCATTGGTTCATCCCTTGTACCAAATTCTTCTCCAGCAACTCCATATGTACCTCCATCTGAAGATGATTTAAAGAATATGTTTGATCCTATGTTTGATGAACTCTATGAGCCAAGTGTTATTGAACTGTCAACTCCCACAACATAGGCTGCTCATATCCCTGAGAATGAAGTCAATCCTACAGGCTCAATATCATTAAGTCAAGAAGCGCCTGCTGCTGATCACTCAGTCTCATCAACAAATCATCAATCTTCAAATGTACATCATGGAACTGTTTCTGGCATCAATGATGAATTTAATCCCTTTGCTACTCCTGAAGATGCTCCATTTGAAAACATATTTGCTCCTGAATCATCATCAGAACCATCTTCTTCAAGAGACATCGACTCTGCTACCTCAGTCCCTCAACTACTGCCACATGAACACCTTAGAAAATGGACTCACGATCATCCATTAGACAACATCATTGGAAATCCCTCTCGTCCAGTATCAACACGGAAACAACTTGCAACCGATGCCTTATGGTGCTTCTTTAACTCCGTACTCTCTAAGATCGAACCAAAAGATGTTAAAACTGTCATGAATGAAGACAGCTGGTTCAATGCCATGCAAGAAGAAATTCATGAGTTTGATCGACTTGATGTATGGGAGTTAGTACCTGCTCCAGATTGTGCTATGATTATTGCTCTAAAATGGATCTTCAAAGTGAAACTTGATGAGCATGGTGATGTGTTGAAGAACAAGGCTCGATTAGTTGCTAAAGGATACCGTCAAGAGGAGGGTATTGACTTTGAAGAATCTTTTGCTCCAGTTGCTCGAATCGAGGCAATTAGAATCTTTTTGGCTAATGCTGCTAGTAAGAACATGGTAGTCTATCAGATGGATGTAAAGACGGCATTTCTGAACGGAGATCTTAAAGAAGTCGTCTACGTCAGCCAACCGGAAGGATTTGTGAATCAAGAGCATCCTACTCACGTTTATCGTTTGAAGAAGGATCTTTACGGTTTAAAGCCAGCTCCAAGGGCATGGTATGATACGCTATCAAAGTTTCTTTTATCTACCGGATTTAGCAAAGGAGCAGTTGATCCAACATTGTTCACCAGGAAGTCAGGCAAACATTTAATTCATGTTCAAATTTATATTGATGATATCATCTTTGCCTCGACTGACCCCAATGAGTGTGACTGTTTTTCAAATGAAATGGATTCTAAATTTCAAATGTCAATGATGGGACAAATGTCATTTTTCTTAGGACTACAAATTTCACAAAGTCCCGGAGGCATTTTCATAAATCAATCTAAATATGCAAATGAGATTTTCAAGAAATTTGGATTTGATTCAAGTGACCCTGTTGACACTCCCATGATTGAACGTACCAAACTAGATGAGGACCACTCAGGGATCATGGTAGACCAAACGAAATATCGTAGTATGATTGGATCCCTGATGTACCTCACAGCTAGTAGACCAGACATCTTGTTCGCTGTTTGCATGTGTGCTAGATACCAGGCTAAGCCTACTAAAAAGCACCTTGAAGCGGTTAAATGGGTCTTTCGATATCTCCAAGGAACCATCAATATGGGACTTTGGTACCCGAAGGACACCGGTATGTCACTAACAGCCTATGCAGATGCTGATCATGCAGGATGTGAAGATACTCGTCGAAGTACGTCTGGAAGTGCACAGTTTTTGGGTGATAAGCTTATGAGCTGGTCTTCAAAGAAGCAAATGAGTACTTCTATTTCCTCTACAGAGGCTAAATACATAGCCATGTCATCCTGTTGTGCTCAAATCCTATGGATGAGATCCCAATTATCTGACCATGGCTTTGAATTTAACAAAATCCCTCTATACTGTGATAATAAAAGTGCTATTGCTCTCTCATGCAACAACGTACAACACTCAAGAGCAAAGCACATCGACATTCGACATCATTTCATCAGGGAACAAGTGGAAAACGGTGTGGTGGAACTTTACATTGTGAGGACTGAATACCAGTTAGCAGACATCTTCACCAAAGCTCTTCCTAGAGAACGTTTTGAGTTTATTCTTCCACGACTTGGCCTTAAAAGCCTTCAACCAGAAACACTCAAACGTCTTCAAGAGGATGAAGAGGAGTAAAAGGTTTCCTTCATCTATCTCTTGTATATATCTATTAGAAAAACAAAATACAAAATTATAAAACCTTCTAAAATCAAATAGAAAAATATAAAACTTTCAAAATCCATAAAAATTTTAAAAATTCGAAAAATCCTTAAAAAAATATTGTCATTTTGTCATGTTTTTCTCGATTCGATGATATCTACGGTCTTGATGATGTCATTCAAAGAATGATACGGGTCTTTAGATGTTGTTCGAATTTTCAAAAAAAAAAAAAAAAAAAAAAAAAAAAAAAAAAAATTCAAAAAATAAAAAAAAAAATTGGGAGAAAGAGAAACTGATGGTTTATTGTCATTTCAGGCAGTAACCCGCTTTTCAAAGACAGAACAAAGCCATACTTTTTCGTGGTTTTCAAATTTCTTGCTCTGATTCTTTAAACTAATCCTTACTATCTAATGAAAACTAGCTGTTTTTAAAAAAAAATAACTCGGACTCTATTTTTGATAATCATCTGGACTTATTTGTCAAAATATCTATCTCTCAATCAACAACCTATGTCATTGATTGAGGGGGAGAATGATTTCAATTAAATCAAAAAGTTATTTGCCATACAATTATTTTCAAAAGATAATAATGCATGTTTATTCAATGGAGTTTAAAGTCTCAAAATCCGATCCTTATCAGTTAAAATGTTTTCATAATCAAGTCACAATTCTCCTTAAAAGCTTTCAAATTCAATTTAAATCTACAGAGATCACAAATCTCAAATGATTTGATAATTGTGATCGGGGGAGAATTTGTGATTTAAATTGGATTTAAACTGATAATTCGGTAAATGGTTTTATAAGGATGTACAAGCTCTCCTTCCCACATGTGCCAAACGATTTCAAATTTTCCATGCACATATTGAGGAGGAGCATCTATCTTAAACCACAAATATTTGAAACGTGGTCAACTTATCTCTATGTGCAGTCTTTTCCTAATATGTGCAAAACATTTTCAAATATCTATGCTCATATTGAGGGGGAGCAAGCTTATGAAAACCTCATCCTTCCCCAAAATGCTTTATCTACTTGATTTGATTAGGGAAGTGATGTTGATATTTTTTTTGAATATGGTAATCAAAGAAGTTAATTCTTTCTCTTGCCTCCGTGTGCAAAATGATTTTCAAACACTTGATGCACATGTTGAGGGGGAGCTCTTGTTCTAAAAATATCAAAAACAATTCAGGTACAAAATGCTTTGATAATATATCACAAGTATCTGGATTGATTTTCAAATAGTTTTCAATTGGTTCCAATGGCAGATGAACAATACCAAATAAACCGACCAACTTTACTTTATGTATGGTGATATAAGGATGATAAGGTTAGGTATTTGTTCCTATGATCCGCCAGAACCGGAGGGATCTACCCAGGGACAATCCACTAGATAGTGTAGAAGTCCTTAGGTATATTGAAAAAGGAGAAAAATAAGATATGGGAAGAGTGCGGACTGAGTCCGAGCTAGTACTGGAATAAACCCAACAAGGTTCTAGCTATGAAGTCTCGGTAAGCACTGAAGGGGTTGAAGAATGAAAAAGAATTGAATGAGAAAAGGGTGAAAACAAATAGCCTTCCAATTATTCAACCTTAGGGCAGAAACCGGGTTCAATTCATATGCTACTGGTGGTTACCAAGGTAACATCGGTATTGAAGACAAGACGTCATGGACCCAGTAACGCACTGCACTTCAACTTCCTAAACCACTCAAGTTCCTCTTAAAAGGACTTGTTTCATTCTCACGGGGAACCGACATTATCTATCGACTTTCTCTTAGAGATTGTTGATATTGAAGAAGGAGACCCTCTCCCTAGTCTCCGATACAGGATCCAAATATGCACAAATTGAGTCTAGAGCCACGAGATCATCCATAAATCTCATTAGGACACTTTCAATGAAGACTCTCTGTTTCACACAATGTGGAAAGAGAGATTATATCTTGAGTCCTACGCATTATCCTTGTGGTATTGCCAGAACATCCGAGTGATATGCATACATATTCACAATGAAGATGGAAAGCCTTCTGGAGCCAACAAACAAGCTCCTGGTAGGTGGCATGTGAGATCTATTCAATAGATCAACCATGTGACAACTGAACAGAAACAATGGAGCGATTGAATCTTTTGAATCAATCCTGGTTCAGGTTATGGATTGACGGATACCTTTGAAAAACCGGTCATTATGCTTAAAAACTCTTTTCTTTAGCACATCGACCGTGTACGAATATTTCAAATCAAAAGGTGTTTATGATTGATAATTTATTTTCATTAAAACCTTCGTTGTATTGCAAAAACAATTTCTATTTTGCGATACACGATTGTTTTTCAAATCTCTTTTCATCAATCAGTGAATTTCTATTCGCTGGTTCAATCACTCCGTGTTGTCTTCTTTGAGACGTTCCGGTTTGAGAACAGCTAGAGCAGCTGCGAAACCCTGTCAAGGAAATTCTTCAGAATTATACCTGATCACAGGCAGTACTTGTACTGATCAACGGGGAACCGTGGGCCGTGTACCTCAATTCAACGAAAGTGATCAAAGACACTTTCGTGCGCTTTATTGCTAACTGTTTTATGTAGGTACACCCGACGTTTGCAGCTGATCAGAATGAAGCGGTCAATCCATAGCCGCATGCTCACACAATACATTCATTTCTCAAGAAATCATGATAAGTGCATCAATGACTCTGATATTTTCACTCCATGCTTCTGCTACGCTGCTGCCAATATCATGAATCAACGAAAGCTTCTGCTACTCTGATGAGAAGATATCATGATCCAGAATGTGAGCATGTCGGTCCGAAAGTCACAACATCACATAATACCAACACCACAATGGATGTCTCAGAGATTTTTGTTAGCTGATGATCTCAAAAGCTGGCTCAAATTTATTATCACGTAGATCAGTAAAAGACCTCCACTTGGATTAACCAATCATGCAATGAGAAGAATTAATGACTACGAGCTTCGGAGCAAAGTACAACATCAAGAATGCAAGAACAATTGTTAATGTAATATCTGTTTGTATTCAATGTAATTTTAGTATATGTTTGAGGTGACCTCCCTTAGGGGGAGATTGTTAGGAATTAGAAATTGCAGGTATTAAAGAGTCGGTCACCTCTAGTATATGTAATCGTTAGAAAGCTCGTAGTCGTAGTTCTTTTAAGCTAAGTAGTATTTAGTTAAGTAACACCGTGGAGGACGGACGGGTCTTTACCCACTGTATGCCTGATCCACAGCCCGTTGTGTGGCGTTTTATTGTAAGACTATAAATACTCTCTACCTTCCAAGGTAGAGAGTTGGAGCTCATAATAAGATTTTTCTTTCTCTCACTAAAGTTCCCAAACCTCTAACTTTCTCTCTCTAAAACCTCTTGTACGCCTACTTTGTGTTATGGTTTGATGTGTATGTGAAATCCAATATCTTACAAATCCAAATGAGAAATACCGTCCAAACAACCCCGTAGTCAACATTATCCAATTTATCAGTTCAAATCGTGACATAATTTACTCCGTGAAAATGTATATACCAAAGTACCAATCAACATATCACAATGAATCTCAACCTCAAATCTCATATCAACAAAACTCATAAATTCCAAGTCTCATAGACCTCATCATATAATTTACAATCCAATTATGAGAAGCCCATCAGTCCATCGTTCAAGTCCAAGTAGTCACATGTAATTACAAGCACGAGCCAAATGACACTCATTTACGAGAAATATCACCACATTTGAATCCACAAAATGTTTATCCACCGTTTCATCAATCAAATAATCTCAAATCCCATGAATAGATCCAACAAAGAGCTTGTAAATGAGTTTGGTTTATAGGTCCATAAAAGAAATCACGGTGTAAACCAGCCCACATGCAAACTATCTAAATGCAAAAGCCATAGATAAACTGTTCGACCTTTGTGAATAACAACAAACCCTTGTAAGGGCCCAAGTCAACGTAACCCTAATATCTAGGGTATAAAACACCCACCAAAGTATTCATAACCCTAATATTTTACACCCAAATCTGTCCGCCTCTCTTTTGCTTAAGTTACTTTACACATTCCAAAAAAAAAATTTGTGAACCCTAGTCTTAAAGAACACGCAGCCGCACTCCAAAAACTCAGTTGACATAAACAAATCACTTCTAATCAACAACCCAAGCCATGACTCTATCCCATAGATGCTCTAACCACATATTAAATTACAGCTCGTATGATTCTATAAGAATCCGAGTCATATCATGAGTTTGCCACAGGGATGGCTGATGCTCTTTAGACTTGACCTTGCCACAGTGTTGGCAAGAGGCTCGAGGGATTATGGACCAACCAATCAAGTCGAATGGTAAGTTATAATTAACTTATTGTGTTTTGCTTTCGATTATTTATGAGACTTGAACGAATTAAGTTACTAAAGATAACATAATTGTTATTTTTAGCGCTTTAAGACTCGGATAAATGATAGGAGTGAACTCCACATACGATCTATGGTGCAATTAATCGTGTGGATGACCATTAAGTCATGATGAACTTATGGGTAACACGAGATACATGAGCTGAGATTGTTGACTTGTATTTTGATTGTTTATCTTGATTTTGTTCTCGTGTTTTCTGTAAACGAAATAGAGAGAGAATGATACGGGTTCGTGTTGTTCTTTCTCAAATTGTTCGGATATTATCATGAAGCTTGGTCTTCAAAAGGATCTATGATGTTTATAGTTCAACTCAAGAAATCTTTGAAAGATGTGAAATAAAGTTGAACACACTGAGATCTTTTCTTGTTTTTATTAGAGACTTGATGGATGTTGTTGGGTTTAAGAATCTGTTGATGGTCGAAGTTTGAGGTTTGTCTTGGACTGATGATGGTATAGCCTGAGGTCGCATGTGTTTTGCATTGTGATATTGATTGGTCAAAGAGTCAACATTCAAAACTGGTTAACAACTTGCTTTGAAGATCACCTTTTTTTTATTCCAGTTGTTAATGGTTAACTCAGTTGACACAAAAAATCAACTCGCATCAGGTTTTATTTGACAACTCGCATCTTCACCATATTAGCCATATTGCTTTTGACTTGAGTTGACTCAATAGTCAACTCGGTTCCATGAGAGTTAACAACTCGCTTTAGTTTTTTGACACAACTCGCTTGTGATTTTTGACTCAACTCACATCAGCAGCAACTCGCTCAAAAGCAAGTGCAAATATACCATATGCGAGTTAAGTAACTCGCATTGAAACTGGACCAGAAACCCAACTCGCTTTACAGCCATTGTATCTGGACATTGTGATAACAACTCGCATCCAATAATACATTGAATCATGACAGTCAAATTGTCAACTCGCTTGGTTGAAACCAGTTAACTCGCTTATAAGAATGACCCACAAAGAAACTGCTTCCAAGAACCCATTTGAAGCAAGCATAGAACTATCATTGTTTTTAGAAAACCAGTTTAACATACATAGTTTTAAGCTTCACAAATTAAAACCAGTAAGCAAGTTACATCAAACCGTGTAGAGAATCACATAAAATCAGCTTATAAAACTATGTTCACAAACGACATGTTCAAATAGAAGCAACAACCATTCGTATAAAACATTAGAAATTGTGACCATCATAAAAAAAGTTTAAGCAAAAACAAGAAACGACCAATCAACAACAAAACCATGTTATCACAACTCATATGACACCAACCGCATCCAAGCAACCAAACACCACGACAAAACCGCATAGATGAACCGAATAAAAAACCATTCGAATGAGACCCAAATCAACACAAACAACACAACCTGGCTCTGATACCAATTGTAGGATCGTGAATATTATGTTGTTTAGATGATTCGGGTGGTCTAGGATGATGATAGTATATGAATGCCATGGTTAGAGAGATGAAGAGAGTAGAGAGGGAATTCTAGAGAGATAAACAAAAGTGTAAAAGGTTAGATTAGAACTTCCAACCCTCGACCTTGGAAGGTAGAGGGTATTTATAGGTTACAAACTAAATGACCTCCTGACGGCCTGTGGATCAGGAATACAGTGGGTAAAGACCCGTCCTTCCTCCATGGTGTTGCACTAAACTAAACTACGCTACAAACTAACTAATTAACTACTAAATAACGTAAATAACGACACGTCTACGAGCTAACATATGCTAGACCATAATTGGGTTGACCGACAGTTTAATATGGAATTTTCTCATTCCTAACAAAGTGCATATTGAAGTTCCGAACAAAACCATTGAAATCCTTGTTAAGGGATCTGTTGATCAAGTTCACATCAATGTCATTTTCATAAAATTTGCCAAGTGCTAGTAATTGGTCCATGTATCCTTTCATCTCCAATACATGAGAACTTACGGGTATACCCTCTCCCTGCTTGCAGCTGTGTAATGCATCGATCAAATCATAAATCTAGACAGTCGTAGGTTTCTCGAACATAGTTCGAAGTTCATTGAGCATGTTAAATGGGAAGTAGTTTTCGAACTGCTTTTGGAGAGCAGGTTCCATCGTTCCCAACATAAGGCAAGCCACATCGTTATGACGCTTATACTCAGTTTTCCAAGCACCCTTTTCCGCTTCAGGTGCGGCAGGTGCTGGTTCAACAGGGCAAGGCGTGTACAGATAATCCAACCGATCAGCAACTCTATAGACAATTCTCAAAGAGCGGTGCCAATCATTGAAATTCTTAGAGCCAGTTAACTTTTCTCGATCAAAAATGCTTTTGTACGCATAACTTAGTTGTTGATCCCAGTTGAGCAAATGATCCTTTATAGAAACTGACTTAAACAATATTCTATTAAACACTATGCGGAATATAATGTTTAATCTTAAGAAGAAGAACAATAATAAACACTAAACATCTCAATATTATTAATACAAATACTCTGAATAGTATTAGGGTTTTACAACCTTGAAGTGTATCGACTTTAGATATATCTAACACACGTATATCTAACTCTAACCTAGGACCTCCTTTTATAGGCTAAGGAGTCCTTTACAATATATAATACGTAACCTACAAGATAAATATCTTTTCCATATTTATCTAACACAAAATATTAAACCGACATATCTAACTAGCAGTGCTTATAATACATTAGCAGTGGTTACATAGACTACTAGCCGTGGTTTAACATAGCAGTAGATTCAACTCTTCTTGTTGTAGTTTCTTTTGCTCTAGCAGTGGTTCCATACTTAGAATACTTCCTTTCAGTGGAACCTAAAACCCAACAATCCTCCCCTAAACTTGATATTTTCAACCAAAATCATCAAGTTTCTTTTAATGCCCATACAGTATTCACTTGGAGGATGTATCCAAACACTTACCAGGCTGTATTAACTTCTCAAACTTCCTCAGCAACCTGTAAGCTTGATAATCAAAGGGTTTCTGCAACTTTAATCCACGAGGCTGTAACATCTGAGTAATGACTTTTGGATGATTATTCAATTTAGGATAATCACTTTCTACACTCATATGAATAACATTTCCAGAAACAGATAATACATGAACTCCACAAGACTGATATAAATACCAACTTGTAACACTGCCATTGAAGAGTCCATTCCATTCAGGTTCATCATGAGTAGGTTCAAATATGATCTTCAAATTATAATGGGAAAATGACAAAAAAATGCATCGAACTTGACACTTGTTATAATTGTGTGTAGCCAACTATTTTTTTTCATTGTAACACAAACCTTTTGAATTTTTGTCATTGTATGTACGATTTCCAACGTGTCACAACACGTGGACTGCCAACTCAGCCGAGTGTTACACGTGGACTGCCAACTCATTTCCCCACTATTACTTTTTAGGGATAATAACAAAAAAATGCATCGAACTTGACCACTTTTGTCATTGTAACACAAACCTTTTGAATTTGTGTTAATCTATGTATCCAGTCAATCTAAACTTGGCATCGTTAGTCCTTTATACTAAAGGCCGTTAGCACATAACTTAAAAAAAATTTCTTACGTTTTCATCCCTTTTTATACGTTTTCGTTCGTTTTCTTACGTTTTCATCCGTTTTCATACATTTTCGTTCATTTTCTTATGTTTTTATACGTTTTTGTCCGTTTTTATACGTTTTCGCCAATTTTCTTACGTTTTCATCCGTTTTTATATGCTTTCATCCGTTTTTGTACGTTTTCATCCATTTTTATAGATACACACGTCCGTTTATTTTATTAATGCAATGTTAGTCCTTTATACGTTTTCATCCGATTTTACACGTTTTCGTCCGATTTTACACGTTTTCGTATGTTTTTACACGTTTTCGTCCGATTTTTCACTTTTTCGTCCGTTTTTACACGTTTCCACCGATTTTACACGTTTTTTTTGCCATTTTTACACGTTTTCACTGATTTTACACACGTTTTCATCCGATTTTACACGTTTTCGTCGATTTTTACACGTTTTCATTTGATTTTACATGTATTCATCCATTTTTACACGTCTTTGTTTGATATTACACGGATGAAAGCATATAAAAACGGATGAAAACATAAGAAAATCGGCGAAAAAGTATAAAAACGGACGAAATAGTATAAAAACGTAAGAAAATGGACGAAAATGTATAAAAACGGATGAAAATGTTTAAAAAGTGATGAAAACGTAAGAAAAAGAAATTTTAAGTTATGTGCTAACAGCCGTTAGTATAAAGGACTAACGATGCCAAGTTTAGATTGACTGGATACATACATTAGCACAAATTCAAAAGGTTTGTGTTACAATGACAAAAGTGGTCAAGTTCGATGCATTTTTTTGTTATTATCCCTAAAAAGTAATAGTGGGGAAATGAGTTGGCAGTCCACGTGTAACACTCGGCTGAGTTGGCGGTCCACGTGTTGTGACACGTTGGAAATCGTACATACAATGACAAAAATTCAAAATGTTTGTGTTACAATGAAAAAAAAATAGTTGGCTACACACAATCATAACAAGTGTCAAGTTTGATTCATTTTTTTGTCATTTTCCCAATTATAATACACAATCCTCTCATGAAAATCATATGGTGCCACATCTTCAAATCTATTCTTGTATAACTTCCAGATGGCCATCAAATCATCTCTTTCCAAGAAGTAAAGCATTTGAGAAAACTTAACAAAACCATAACTCTCACCATTGGTTCTCTCAAATTTCCAACATCCTCCACTTTTAGAAAACTCAAAAGTATATGAGATAATCTGATGATGACCTGTAAGAGGTGATGTACAACTAACCTCTGGCTCCTTTAATGAAGACAATTTTGTAAGAACCATCAGTCTTTTCTTGTTTTCATCAACCTCCTCTTCAGTCTCTGACTCAGAAGTGTAATCCATAGCTTTAGATCTATCAGCTTTCCTCTTCAATCTTCCTTGAGGCTTGGCCTTGATTGCCAAAGAACCTTGTAGATCTGCAATCTTTTCAATCTTCTAAAACAATTGATCAATCATAGGATTTGTGGACTTTGTTCCCTGTGGAGCAAGTTTGGCTTCCAACATTTTTCTGGCAACATTCTTTGATAATGGATAATCCTTATCAATAAACATGAAGAACTTCTCTTTTGTAGTCTGCACTGCATGCACTTTGCAAGGTTGATACATCATCCACTCAACCACCTCATAGTCTTCCCAAAATTCATCATCTGGATTGGGCTGGCACAAGTTCTATATAGAAGTCCACACAAATTTAGCTAATACTCCAGTTGGCCCAAACTTCCTATATCTAAACTCCATTACCTTCCATAATTGTTCCAGATCAACCATTTTCAAACTAAACAACAGACATCCAAAATTGAAGTAAGTGCTCTTCCATCCATCAGCTCTATTGGAATCACTCCTAAACAGTATTTCAAGTATTTATATTTCATATGTAATAGGTAGCTTTATTATGGCCTTTATGTTTGTTTAAGGTCAAGCTTATGTAGAAGGCCCATAAGCTTAGGCCCAAGCCCAATAAGGAATAGGGAAGGAGAGGGAGTGTTGCCCTAGCTCCTTGCCTATATAAACAATGTAATAACCCTCACTTGAGGGTTGGTTGTTCAAGTTTTTCTTTCACATACATCTTATTCATAACCGGTCATAGTATCTCGTGTGTGTGTGTGGTTTTACTTGTTCAATCGCCTTCATCTCTTTCTCTATAACTTGTGTTTGTAAAACTAGTGACCTAACAGTGGTATCAGAGCCATATAGTTGGGTGAATCGTTATTGCTTTTGAAGTGGGTTTTGGTCCTACGCGTAAGGCTAACGAGTGATACTTTGGTTCGCTTAAAAACACGTTTTTTACACTTTTTAATCCAAGATTCTTGTACTTTCAATGTTTTGAGGTGTTAAAATACTTGTTTTTGGCAAAAAGTTTCAAACTTTACGCGTGGATCTACGTTTTTAAGCTTGTTTTTGTTCGTGGGTGTCGTTCTACGCGTAACCCGTTTAGCAGTTTTGGTACATCAAGTTTCACATTTTTGTGTTCTTTTGGTACTATTGAAGCTATTCCATAACAAACATCTGGTTTAGAAACACATTTGGGCAAAATCAAAGTTACGAGTAATCCTACGCGTATCAAAACCCTAAAATTACGCGTAAGATTTTCCTTGTTTTGATCTTCATTTTCCTGGTTTATTCCGTGTTTTCTTACTTGGATAAGTCTGAAAATACGTCGACTTTGGATATCTTTTGCACTGTGATAGTGTAAAAGATCATTTGGGCAAAAACCCTAAACTTACGCATAAGCATAAGCTTACGCGTAGAAATTCTACGCATAAGATTCACTTTACGCGTAAACTTAAGTCTACGCATAAGGTAATCCTACGCCTAACTTTTGCCTACGCATAACTTTAGTGCTTTTATCCTACTTACGCGTAAACTAAATCCTACGCGTAACTCCTTATTGTTACGCGTAACTTTTGGTGTTTTTACGCATAAGTGCTACTTGGTTTCTTGTATTTTCTACGCCTAAGGACACTTCATCAACAAAGGTTCATTAGACTACAAAGATCCATTTTTACTACACAAGTTCATCAACATGTCTCAACCACCATACTCTAACTATTTCCCTCACACTTATAATCATCAACAACAACAACAATTAACTCCACAACATCAACAATGGAATCAACAACAAGCTATTTATCAACAACAATTTAATCAGCAACATACTCCACAACTTGGTGCAATTCCACCACCACAAATGGTTCAAACACCGCCAAGTCTTCAAGTTCAACCCTACACAAACGATTTCAATCAACATCCATCAAGAAGCACTATGAAGGAACCCACTTGGTTTGCAAAGATGTGTGAAGCTTTAAGCAGCCAACAATCAATTCATGAAGCTGGATCACTTGATAGACCTCCAATGCTCACTCCAGGAAACTACGATCAATGGGTGATAAGGTTCTTTAGGTTTTGTGATCTAAAGAAGCCACATGGAAAGTTCTTAAAGAAGGTTATCTTGGAAGGTCCATTTGAGATGCCTACTGTCATTGTACTCGGAGATCCAACTGCTGTTCCACCAAGAGATGAACAAACCAACATTGCTACTGTTGCAGATTTAAATCCTACAGAACTTCTACACTATGAAGCTGATCAACTTGCAATGGAATACATCCTCTTAGGATTACCAAACCCAATTCTTCGTAGTGTTGATGCTCAAAAGACTGCACAAAAGATGTGGGATCATATTCGTCTTCTTATGGAAGGATCTGTACTCAATCAGGAGGATTTGGAATCAAAAATTTACTTGGCTTATGAACACTTCATGATTGAACCTGGAGAGACACTAGAGTCCTATCATCATCGATTTTCAGACAACATCAATGATTTGGATAAACACAACATCATCATGCCAAGAATTGCTGTGAATACTAAGTTCCTGAGTAGTCTTGGTCCTGAATGGGAGAAGTATGTCATCTTTCTCCGTCAAGCGAAGAATATGCATCATTCTACTTATGGATTGTTGTACGATTACTTGAAGCCTCATGAAAAGGAAGTTGATCGGGAAAGGATTCTCCATGCTCAAATTGCGAAACAGTCACAACCGGATAATCAACAACTTGCCTTGTATGCTCAACAGAATTATCCCTCTCAACCAGCAACTCAACCAACTGCTTCAAACACACCTTCACAACAACAACCTCAACAAAATCAATTGGTTCCATACAGCAACAATGCTCAAGCATATGTCAGTGAAGCTACTGAGGAAATCGATCCATTCGAAGCATTGCAACAAGGATTTGTGATGATTGCTAATGCTTTTGGCCGTTACACCAACAAATCCAACAATCATATTCGCTCCTCATCTAACACACGGACTCAAGCTGTTGTGAACAATGGACGTGTTGAAGTTCAGAATCGTGATTATGGTCGTCAGATGGGCGGTGGTCAAGGGTTTAATGCTGTGGGTAGGAATAACAACAGAGCTCAAGTGGTGGAACAGGGAAATGCTCAGAATCGGTTAAATGGTCTTAGATGCTACAACTGCAATGAGAAGGGACACCTGGCTAATGCATGCCCAAAGCCAAGGACTAGGGGCAGTGCTTATTTCAAAGAGGCTTTACTTTTGGCTCTTAAGGATGAAGCTGGTGGATCTCTCACAGACAAAGAACAGAGCTTTATGGCAAATGCAGACTCGGATGATGATATGGAGGACTTGCAGGCCAATGCAGCTGTTATGTTGATGGCTAATATGCAAGAGTTACACATGAGTGAAACAGGCCCAGTGTATGACACTGATGGCTTGTCTCAGGTACCCGAACAAACCATTATCATATCTGAACTAATATCTCCATCAATATCTGAATCCGACACGGCTCAGCATGTTCAAAATTAGTCATCTACATCTCATTCTGACGATTTTCAAATAAACCCCGTAGTTACATTTGACGATCCAGATGACCTTATGGTTTCCCTTGATAATCAAATTGACTCCGTGGTTATACTTGAGGATCTAAATAATGATCATGTTGTGACTCACATTGAACACGATGAACCTTTGCCTCATCCAGATCTTGTTCTGTTACTTAAAGACCAACAATCCAAAATTGCTGAATGTGTTGCATTAAATCAGTCATTAAAAAGTAAAAATGCACTGTTAACCAAGGATTTTGAATGCTTACAAATGCAACTCAACTTTTTCAAAACTCAAGAAAACCGTGAAAAAGGTTTTGAAGCCGCTTTTGCAAAATCTCATCAAAATGAAAAATATTTAGAGAGACAGATGCGTGATCTAGCCGCCTCGAAGAATGCTTTGTTGTCTGAATTAGAACAACTGAAACACGAACATAAAAAGCAAATTAACGCTCTCACCTTGGAAAATCAAAAAGCTAAGGCTGAGTTGTTAAATTGTCAAAAACAGTTCTCCGCATACAAAAAGCATTCAACGAATCGGGTAGATGACCTTCTTGAAGAAATTATCGGCTTGCAAAACAAACTGAAAGAGTTTAAAACTGTTGTTTACAAACATGGTGAATCCGTAACAGCTATTGAAAAGTTTACCTTAAAACCCAATCCAAAAGGATATGGAAAAAATCTAGCTGATTACAAACCAAAGCTTTCACTAAAAACATTCAAACCAACTCCTGAAGTTTCCAGTGCATAATACAAAATTCATAATACTGTCATGAGTGTTGTTGAATATCATCGTCAAGAGGAATTAGATGCAGAAGACGAGAGTCGATCAAAATTAAAAAACGTTGTTTACAACAAACCTTTTAATTATAAAAACGCGGTCACTTTCGTCACACCAACGGATTCTTCTAACACACCAAGGGTTATCATCAAAACACCTGAGTCTTCTAATGTTAATCCCAAAACAGATTTTGCACAAACTTATGGTCCTTTACCTTCCATTAGTGAAGTAAACTCACAACCTGAAAATCGAAAAATTCTTCGATATTTTGACATTTTCATGGCTGACCTCAAAATTTTACAACATGAGATAGAATATCGATCTGAAATCAAAGTTGAACATTTTCAATCGCCTCTGGCGCGAGAACAAAGAGACATTTTTCAGAAAAATCTTTTACCTAATGTTAAAAACTTGAAAAGTTGTGCAATTGCCTGGGAAAAGGATTTTCATAAGGAACTTGGGGTAAGGAAAAACGTTTTCGAGAAAACAGAAACATCTATTTCTAACACTAAACGCAAAAAGAAACTGTTGAGAAAAGATGTTGATCGACTCTTGGAAGATGTTATCTGTGCTGATATCCATAATGTTGTGTTACTTCATGCTTTGCCATTTGCATCTGATTACATCTCTGCTGATATTGTTGAAACTGTTGTAACTGTTGAGAACACCGATAATGTGCTTCAGATCGAGTCTTTAAAAGCTGAAAATAAACGATTACTCACTGAAATTTACAATGCAAAACGTCGTCTTCATTGGTGTGAAAAAGATATTCACAATCATCAACTTAGTTTTCAAAAGAAAATCGCTCAGTTGAGTGCAAAATCTTCTGATCCTAAAATTGAGCAACTGGATGATCAAAACGTGTCTTTGAAAAGTCAAATCTCAAAATATGAACAAGAACTTTTAAAAGTTAAACAGGAATATGGTGTCATATTTGATTTACTCAACAAGACTCGACTTGAAGCATCAAACGAACTTGATCACTATCTTGCTCACACTAGAGATGTCATGAATTTTGCTGGAAATATTCGTTCTGAAAATCAAGATCTGATTCACACCATCTCTAAGTTACGGGAAATGTTAGGAAAGTATGAACAACTTCCGCCTACTGTGATTAAGAGATTAGCACCAGTCACACTTAGTAATCATGAACCTAGAATTCCCACTGCCAAATCACAAGTTGCTAATGTGTTTCCCTCTACTGAAACAGGAATAGTTGCATCTTTTCCAAACGTCCGCACTTCACAGCCTAGGAGCACTCAATCGAAGAATAGGAAGTTGCGACCTAAGAAAAGATCAATAAGGAATGCTAAAGTAGAAGAACACCTTAGGACTCTGAATAAAACTCATGTTGCTTCCACTATAGATGTTGCGTCTGGCAAATGTAATACAAATAGTGATGTAACGAATGCTAAACCGTTAAGTACTTTTGATATTCAGTCTGATGCACCTTGTGTTATTTGTCGGAAGAGTATGAATTCTGATTGTCATGATAAATGTGTTGCTAAAGCTATAATCTCTCGATTACGAAATCCTAAGAATCGGAATACCTCTAGGCCCACTAATCATTCTAAGTCTGTGCTTGGTAGACCGCCTTCTTTAGATTCTAAGGCAACCATTGCTATCACAGTAGCTCCCGCTTCACCTCCTAAGAATGTAGTGCCACCTAGTGCTTTCACTAAGACTAAAGCAAAGAGTAGTTATAGATGGCAGAAATGGATATACAACACACTAGGATTTAAATGGATGCCTAAAATTATCAATGTGTGTATGTCTAAAATACTTGCTTCGGAACCCTCTAACATTTCGGGTTCCACATCTACTTCTATTCCATCTGTGTCGTCTGTGTGTAATGCAGGTGATACAGATCATTCTCTGGATTGTTGATAGCGGATGTTCCCGACACATGACAGGCAACCTTAAACTGTTATCAAACTTTATTGCAAAGTTCATTGGCACTGTCAGATTCGGGAACGATCACTTCGCAGCTATCATGGGCTACGGAGATTATGTCAATGGGAACATCGAAATCAGCAGGGTTTACTATGTGGAAGGCCTCGGTCACAATCTGTTTTCAGTAGGTCAATTTTGTGATGGAGATTTGGAGGTTGCTTTCAGGGAGAAAACTTGTTTCATTCGTGATCTACAAGGAAATGACCTTATGTCTGGCTCGCGTAATTCTAGTCTCTACACTATCTCTATGCAAGACATGGTTGCTTCCTCTCCCATCTGCTTACTTTCTAAGGCAACATCAACAAAATCCTGGGTATGGCACCGTCGTCTCTCACATCTAAACTTTCAAACCATCACCAACCTTGCTCGACACAAACTAGTTGAAGGACTCCCACGATTCCGGTATTCAAAAGATCACCTTTGCTCAGCCTGTGAACAAGGGAAAAGCACTAGTGCTCATTTTCCTTCAAAGGTGGAACACAGCTCTCAGCATGTGCTACATCTTCTTCACATGGATTTGTGTGGCCCGATGCGCGTGCAAACGATCAATGGCAAACGCTACATCTTAGTAATTGTTGATGACTACTCACGATGGACTTGGGTCTACTTCCTTCGTAGCAAAGACCAAGCTCCACAAATGATCATCACCTTTCTCACAAAAATACAGGTTCAGCTCCGCAACACCGTCAGGATAATCCGAACAGACAAAGGAACTGAATTTGTTAACAAAACCCTTCGTAAATTTTATGAGAAAGTGGGAAAGCATCAAACATCTATTGCACGTACACCTGAACAAAACGGAGTTGTTGAAAGACGAAACCGAACGTTAGTGGAAGCTGCAAGAACAATGTTAATCAATGCTAAACTTCCAGATTACTTATGGGCAGAAGCTGTATCTACTGCATGCTATACTCAAAACCGTTCTATGATCACAAAACGCCACAACAAAACACCTTTCGAGCTTGTCCACAACTATAAACCGAACCTCAAACACTTTCATGTATTTGGATCCCTTTGCTATCCGAAGAATGATCGTGATGATTTTGGAAAGCTCAAAGCCAAAGCTGATATTGGAGTCTTTATTGGATACTGTGACAATTCTAAAGGTTTCCGAATCTGGAATCGTCGAACTAAGGAGGTAATGGAAACGATTCATGCTCATTTCGATGAACTCACGGACATGGCTTCTGAGTACAACAGCTTAGAACCCGGTCACAACCATTTAAACTTCCCTCAACCCCCATCATCAGCTGAACAAAGCCCCCAGCTAACTCGTCAACAAATGGAAAGGTTATTTGCTCCTCTGTTTTGTGACGATATTGATGAACGTGCTCCAGGTGTATCCGCTGTTTCCGCTGCACAACCTGATAATATTCCTATACCTGATACACCTGCTACAACAACTACTGTTGAAGATGCACCTACACCAGTTGACTCCAACACAACAGTTGAACACACCGCTTCCAACAATGATGAACCAGCTGATGATATTCTGAATGAAGTACTCCCACCTGCAGATTTTGATCCAAATGCGTTCTTCAACCCGTTTGCTAATGAGACTGCTGCACCAGATGTCACGGAATCTTCAACAAACCATTTGAATCCTCAGAATCTGCACAATGTATACCAACATCAACCCTCTACACATAGATGGACAAAAGACCATCCTCTGGCTAACATTATTGGCAACCCGAATCAACCAGTCGTTACGAGACAACGTCTTCACACAGATGGTGAACATTGCATTTATGCTCTCACTGTCTGCCAATCTGAGCCTAAAAACATTAAAGATGCAATGACAAAAGACAACTGGATTGAATCCATGCAGGAAGAACTCAACCAATTCAAACGTCTTGAAGTATGGGAACTGGTTGAAAGACCAACAGGGGTCTACGTCATTGGTCTAAAATGGATTTGGAAAAACAAATTGGATGCTGAAGGGAACGTCATCCGAAACAAGTCACGTCTAGTTGCTAAGGGTTATCGTCAGGAAGAGGGAATAGACTTTGAAGAATCTTTTGCTCCGGTTGCTCGTCTTGAGGCTGTTCGGATATTTCTCACGTTCGCTGCTCATATGAATATGACGGTATATCAGATGGATGTCAAAACGGCGTTTCTCAATGGACAACTTAAAGAAACGGTCTATGTCAGCTAACCAGATGGATTCGTTGATTCTGAGGTCCCGAACCATGTCTACAAACTGAACAAAGCTCTTTATGGTCTCAAACAAGCCCCTTGGGCATGGTACGATAAGCTATCATCTTTCCTCATTGCCAATAATTTCACCAAAGGCTCGGTTGACCCAACTCTTTTTATACAATATCACGGGGCACCTATCTTAATTGTTCAAATTTACGTGGATGACATCATTTTTGGGTCGACACATAAAAAGTTTTCAACCGCTTTTGCAAAACTAATGAAGAAAATTTTTGAAATGTCCATGATGGGTGAACTTACGTTCTTTCTAGGACTGCAAGTTCATCAATCACCCCGTGGTATTTTCTTGGGTCAGTCCAAATATGCCCTTGAACTGTTAAACAAATTTGGAATGACAACCTGTGACACTTATGCCACACCAATGGCTCATACCAAGAAATTAGATGCTGATTTACATGGGAAATTGGTTGACCCTACCAAATACCGAAGTATCATTGGGTCTCTCATGTATCTAACAGCTAGCAGACCTGATATTGTCTTTGCTGTTTATCTATGCTCCCGTTATCAGTCGCGTCCAACTGAAACCCACCTCTCTGAGGCTAAAAGAATCCTCCGATACATCAAGGGAACCATTAACTTGGGGATCTGGTATCCGAAGGATTCTGGTTTTAGACTAATCGCTTTTTCAGACGCTGATCACGCAGGATGCTTAGACTCAAGAAAAAGTACTTCAGGAGCTCTACAATTTCTCGGTGATAAACTGGTGTCTTGGCAATCAAAGAAGCAGGATTGTACATCGCTGTCATCAACCGAAGCAGAATATGTAGCCATGTCCGCGTGTTGTGCTCAAGTCATCTGGATGAGAACACAACTCAAAGACTATGGTTACGTGTTTGACAGAATCCCGATGTACTGCGACAATCGGAGTGCCATTGCCATCTCGTGCAACTCTGTTCAGCACTCGAAATCAAAGCACATCGATCTACGCTATCATTTCATCAAGGACCACGTGGAACAGGCTACCGTTGAATTATACTTTGTGGGTACTGAATACCAATTGGCAGATCTTCTCACCAAGGCCTTGCCACCCGCTAGGTTTAATGAGTTGGTCCACCGAATTGGTATGAGGTGTTTGACTCAAGAGGAATTGGATGACCTCTTAAAACAGTCTTAAAAACCTGTCAAACACCAAAACATCTTCTGTAAATAATTTTTCAAAAACAAAATACAAAAATATAAAATCCGATAAAACAACAAAAATATTCTCCTTATCTATCTTTCTTTCAACATGGCAAGTACATTTCTTCCGTCAACACTTTAATCTTTCAAAATTCAGTATTTTTCCGATCAAGTGTTGAGGGGGAGAAAATAATCTCTTAACTATTTCAAAACATCTGTGTACTTGCATGTTATCATATCTCGGTTGATTCTTTTACAAATGGTGGTACATTTTCTGGTTCAAAGACACTCCTCGGACTTAAATTAATAACCTTCATTATTTTCTCAAGTCGAGGGGGAGTGTCGTCATGTTTCTTTCCTAAAAATCTTTGTTTGGTAACCAAAATGGAAGTTAAATGGCTTTGTTTGAAAAAGGAAAAGGTGGAGGGACCAAAACTGCCAAATGCACAAAGTCATTTTTAATAAAATACCTCCACCTAACTTTAACCTTTCACATTTATTACTTTCATCCATATATCATCCACGATCCAAAATCGTTTAACAAATCCGTGCTTTCGATCATCAATTTGCTTGCTACACTTAATATTCAGAATCAAGGTTGTTGTTACTCTACGCATAAGGATCACCTTACGCGTAGCTTGTTATGCGTAAGATTAGTCTTACGCGTAGCTTCTACGCATAAGGTTCTACATATGGGACTACGCGTATCCTGTGAAGGATATGCGTAAACAGTTACCTCTACGCATAAGGTTAGCTCTTACGAGTAGCCTTACGCGTAAGGTTAATATATCCTCATATGGATGCATCTGAAGTTCTCTCCATTGCTGATATCTATCCTCATGGCTATCCAATGAAGATAGGAAAGAGTAATCTCCGTGTTGACTTTGACACCCTCACTTGCTCAGAATCTTCATGTCTAATTGCTATTGATATTCTGAGGACTCATCTGTATCAGAATATGCTCACTCATTCTGCAACTGTTCCTGAGATCTATATCCAACAGTTCTGGAACACTATGGAAAGGGTCAAAGGACGGACTGCTGTGACGGTGACTCTGAATCACAAACAAGTCACCATTACACCTGCAAACTTAAGAGCTGTTCTCCTAATTCCTGAAGTCGATCCAACCAAACTATATGCCACACCTGCTGAAGAGCTCACTCTCCAATTCTTAATCGACATCGGTTATGACGAGGCTACAGGAGTAATCACCAAGCATTCTCACGTAGAGCTTAAGAGTATTCCTCAGCCCTGGAGAACTCTCTACATGATCATCACCAAGTCTGTTTCTGGTCGTGACAGTGGCTATGAGCATCCTAAGCTCATGGAACTGCAAATATTTTGGGCATTGGTCAACATGAAACACATCGCTATCGAAGCTCTGATTTGGGATGACATGATGTCATTTCTCAACAAGCTTGGCTCAAAGATTCCCTACATCAGATATACTAAACTGTTGATCCAGAGAGCACTCGGACTTCATCCTGATATTCCCAAGAGGCTCAATGACCCCGACAATCACAATATGTTGACGGAACCTATTCTATCTGTCAGAATCAAGGAATCGTCTACAAAGAAACAAGGTGTTGTGTTACCAGATTTCCTTCTAACTGAAGATGTCAGAAAGCTCGAAACGTACAAAAGGTATCTGGAAGCAGTTAGACAAGGCAAAGTTGGTCATCTCGACGAAAAATCTTCTGGAACACCTGTAAGAAGAACCAGAAGAGGAAGTGTAGGAAGCGCAACAAGTACTGTGAGTCAAAGGAAGGTTCCTAAAAGGAAACCTCCTTCTAAAAGGATTGTTCCCATAAAGGAAGCCGAACCTATTCCCACACTTGAAACACAAAGACAACTTAGGGACGAGAGCTCTGAAGATACTGATACAGATGAAGAGTTTCATTACTCTGCAACTGCAACCGAAACACCTGCCTCAGTAGCAAAACCTCCAAGTCCTCCAGCTGTCCAAGAAAAAGGGAAGACTCCAGCAATTGTACCCTATGATGAGAGCTCTGAAGAAGAAGAAGAGCAACTGGATAAATCATACAGGAAGAAGTTTACAATCGTCAGACACCTTTAAAAAGCTGAAGAATTTGCTAAAGATCAAATGGGTGGCCCCGGAGGATCAAGTGGTGCTGCCCACTCCTCTCCAGATCCTGATGCGGTTAATCGACCCGATAAGGGATCTGGTACCACCACTCTTCTGCAACAACAACAGCTTATGGAGGATACTATCAGATATGACTTTGAGGAACCGGAAACCAAGAAGTCTGAGAAAGAAAAGTCCAGAGATGACGATGATGATTATACGAAGTTTCTTCTGGATAGTCCTACACGCTCACAGAAGGAAACTTCTGAACCACCAAAGGACCCGGAATCTCCTCACATCTCATCATCATCGGATTCTTCATCTCATTCATCACAACCACCATCTAATAAGTCAACCAAATCATCATCCAAATCCGTGAAGAAACCACCTAAATCTTGGATTTCTCAGACTCATGAAAGAATTGTGAAAGCTGTCCAACAAGTCAGAAAGAAGGACATACTTTACAGAAAATTGAATTGGTTTGCTGACCAAATACAGTACTTAAATGATGAGAAAGACAAGATGCAGAAAGAAAGGGAGTTTGTTCAGAAGTTTATGAAGAATCATCGTAAAGAGAAACTGAACGAAATGATCGAAGGATACACTAACAAGTACCTTCAGGATATCGTTCCTAAAGTCCAAAAGGAACTGGAGAAGACAGCAAGAGATCATACCCACAAGTTTCTTCTCGACACTGTCCCCGGTGTGACTAGAGAAGTATTTTCCAGACAACTCACCCCTAACATCGTCGCATTGGTTAAACATACAATGGCCAAAGAAGCTGATCTCTCTGAATCTGAGTTAATCGCTAAACTAGTGATGCAAATGTCAAAGCGATCTGGAATGTTTACTTCAGATGAAGCTAAATTTTTCGAAGATCTACTTGCTTTTCAACTCAGATCATCATACAAGGAATCAGCTGATCAACCCAAACGACCAAGAGATGACGATGATAAGGACTAGGACTCTGCACCCAAACGTCATAAGCAATCTGGTGAATCTTCTAAGATGCCACCTCCTCTACAACGGACGTCTTCTCAACAAAAGTCTCCTCCACCTCGGTCTTCTACTGATAAACCTCGGGACGATTCCGAGTTACCACCCCTGACTCAAAAAACAGGTGATTACTTTGAGTATACGGGTGGTGACGATGAAGAGGTCCTTGAGCCCCAACAACAACCCACCTCTCCCAAACAAGGACAGAAACAAGCATCATCATCCAAGCCTTCGAAAAAGAAGAAGAAGACGCTTCATACTGACGTCGTATCATGGCTAGATGACGATAAAACTGAAGAATTTGAATGGTTCGCTACACTTGTTAACAACACTCCCTATCCTGAAGAAGGTCAAGAATTGGTAGACGGTAATACCTTGGAGCATGCAAAGATTTTGCAAGAAAGGTTCCGTGTGAAGAAGATGACGAAATCTGAGTTGAAACGCATCAAGAATGACGCATTCCTACTTTTGAAAAACAGCTCGGAAAGTGCAATTGAGGTTGAATATCACCTTGAAAACATTGCTCGAGCCATGTCTAACAACATAGATTGGCTCAACCCAGAAGCAAACATCGACTTCACCAAACGGGACAATCCTCCATATTACACCGACTGGTCTCGACCTCTACCTATAATTGGCTAACCTGATCAGCCTAGGATTCCCTTCAGACATTTCTTCAACAAAGACCTAGATTTTCTTCAACACGGTGGCGATGGTTCTAGGAAATACGCTACATCTCTGACACTTCCATTCCCTGCTGCTATATACTCTGATTGTATAGCCATCGAGGAACGTGCTACCCACATGTTCTCCGACAAAGTGGTAGCATATGACCAAGATGCAATGTATGGGATTCACCATTGGCCGGAACGCCGAAGAATCTACTACAGAAGCTGCTTGGTCCAGAAGTCTCAACATGCAGTGTTCAGTACTAAAAGTATCGTGGCCATCCAACATGTTGGTCTTTCGTCTAAATGGGACTACACTTTTCTCAAGAAGATTGTAGTCAAAAGACAAGACGAAAGGGACTATGCATTCTCTGAAGCTGACTTTGAGAATTTGAACATCAACGATATTGAAGACATGTACCTTGCCAAAGTTCAAGGTCGCATGAGACAATTTCCAATTGAAGTACAACGTGAATTCATCAAGTCACTGCTCATCTTCATCAGACGCATTGTCATCAAAGAACGTGTTGAAGATCTTCAACTTGCCATTGAATCATATCAGAAACGTGTAAACTTCACTCCACCACAGCTTGATCTTCTCGACATCAACCAGCTTAAACAACTTACGCTCATCAGCAAACCTTTCGGAGTCGTTTACCGCAGTGAACTTCAACGAAACTGCTTAATGGCGTGTGACGATCTTTACAAATTTGGAGATCACACTTTGAAGCTGGTCAGGGATGGATTGGCTTATCGGTTGAAGGATATACATGAAAAGATTGGGAACCCAAAGCGATGGAACTCTAAGGACAGAAGGGATGTGAGAAGGATCATCAGAATGATTGATGAAAGGTTGTTTCGAAGGGACCAGTTCAGACGCTTGGAGAGCTTTGTTGGTGGTCGACCCAGGATGAACATTACCGGCTTTCAACGCCCTGTTTGCACTCCTGGAAAAATCACTGGACTTCCTGGTACTCCTTGATTTGGTTCTTTCATTAAAATTTTGGATGTATGATGATATATGTCAATGGCTTGTGCACACATAACAGTGTACAACCCGTATTTGTCAAGAAAGGACCCTGTGGTACGCCACAGTGCCACAATCCTTATAAAAGGAGCGAAAGCTTCTTATTTTTTGAGTAAATCCTATCAAACCTTTCATTTTTCAAGGTTTTGCTCAAAAAGACAAGTACTTCCCCATATGAATTTTCAAAACCTCAACCGTTTATATCACTAGTTGAGGGGGAGTATTTGAATTAAAACTTTGTTCACAAATTGTTCACAGTGGTCACTCTTCCCGCAACACTCAAAATGGTCATATTTATTCTCAACCGTTCAAAAATAACATTTTTATATGCCATTTTTGAGGGTAAGAAAATTGTGTGATAAGAAATATGTTGTGCAAAAATGCAAATGAATCTGTGCACCTCAGACTTAACCAACGAATTGACGGTACTAAACTGTTTGTAACTCGAAAAGACTTGTCCTGGACGGGTAATAATTTCAAGCTAGTTCGCTAGTAATGTAAACGTGCCTCGCAAAGGACTTGTCCAAGTAGAAAGTACCATTCGAGAAACTTTTGATAGACTGAACTCTGACGGGTTTGACAACCTTCCAAGGTTCGTCTACACCTTCAAGGTAGTTATTAGAGCTAGTTTTCACCTAAAAACTGACAATGTAACTCTTTAACTATTCAACGTAACCTTGTCTCGCGGGAGATTGTCAATCTTTAGTAGATCAATTCTAAAAGTGCGCGCTCTTTCCTCACTGTGCATTTAACCATTAAAACTATTAAGCACATGTGGAGGGGGAGTATTTATGCAAAACCTTATCTCTCACAGTGGTTCAAACATGTTTTTCATTTACAAACCCTCTGAGAGATATTTTCACATACAATGGTTTTAATGGCAAACATAGGTTAGTTATGGAGTTATAAGGTGACTAAGGTTAGGAATAACCGTCCTATGATCCGCCAGAGTCGGAGGGATCTACCCAAGGATACTACCATTAGTTAGTGTTAGAAGTCCTTAGGAATGATTATAAAAAGGAGAAATTGAGAATCGGAGAAAGAAGGAGTTGAAGAATCAAAAAGAAATGTAAAGTAAAGGGTGAAAAAAAATAGCCCTCCAGATTATTCAACTTAGGGCAGACACCGGGTTCAATTCATATGCTACTGGCTGTCACTCAGTGCCACCAGTATTGAAGATTAAAAGTCGTCATGGACCCAGTGACGCATGCACTAAACCTTCTTAGCCACTCAAGTTTTTCTTAACAGAAACTTGTTTTCTCACAGGGAACCCTACGTAAACTATTGGCTTTCTCTTAGAGATCGCTGGTATTGAAGAAAGAGACCCTCTCCCTAGTCTCCGCTCAGGAAAACCAAAATGCACTATTGAGTCTAGAGCCACGAGATTCATCAAAAGATCTCTTAGGAACACTTGACATTTAATCACTTGATGATAAACAAATAAGATTATCAGTGGTTCATATCGAGTCCTTCACAGATCTTAGCGATCTGTCAAGAACATTTATGAGAGGTTCACATCTGTGATCCTCAGTGATTGAATGGAAACTCCTTCCAGGGTCTACATCAAACAGCCCTGACAGCAGGTCACTTCGGTAACTCCCCGTGGATTACGCGGAGTGTGTCTCAAACGGTCTACAGTCGTGAGGTGATGCTTCGGTGTACCTCAGCGACTCATCTGAACTGTAGATGTATTTCGGTACATCGCGTTATCTCACTTGTGCGACTCCAGTTCAGGAACGGCCTTTGTAAGAATTAGAGTTGTGTTTTCACACTATGCTGTTAACACTCTCGAAGTTCAAACTTGTAAGTGCTGGAAACCGCTTATTACTAACCGTTTGAAATGTTTTCTTCTTATGGAAGCTCCGGAGCGGGATGATCGTGTTGATTCTTCTCATGCTCACGCCAACATCATCACTAATGGAAGTTCTATTCGAATGCAACACAACAGTCAGAATGATTCTTCATCAATCAAAGAATCTACGAAGTCAAAGACTTACAGAACTTCATCAGTATTGATTTCCACCGTCAAAGAGCGTGTGAGCATGTTGAAGAATGACGTGGAGACACTGGAGCAGCGAAGCAGACCTGAGGCAGACTGATGCAGACAACAACATACTATCACTTTCACCACAAAGAACAATGATCAAAGAACAAAGTTAAAGATGACGTCGAAGCATAACTGTTCAAAGATAACTATCTCTCTACACTGGGGAGATTGTTCGAATCAATACAATTCCTCTCACAAGAAAGAAGAATGTCAGAAGACGTATCAGCTACTATTACATCAACGCCTTCACCGTTTACATTCATATATACTTGAGGGGGAGATTGTTGGAATCACTCCTAAACAGTATTTCAAGTATTTATATTTCATATGTAATAGGTAGCTTTATTATGGCCTTTATGTTTGTTTAAGGTCAAGCTTATGTAGAAGGCCCATAAGCTTAGGCCCAAGCCCAATAAGGAATAGGGAAGGAGAGGGAGTGTTGCCCTAGCTCCTTGCCTATATAAACAATGTAATAACCCTCACTTGAGGGTTGGTTGTTCAAGTTTTTCTTTCACATACATCTTATTCATAACCGGTCATAGTATCTCGTGTGTGTGTGTGTGGTTTTACTTGTTCAATCGCCTTCATCTCTTTCTCTATAACTTGTGTTTGTAAAACTAGTGACCTAACAAGCTCTTGTAATTTCAATCATCTCTCTATCATTAGCTGTGATGATCTACCAATCTTCAATAGGATGAATAGCTCTTATTGGAGTAGGATTAATAGGCCCAGGTTTATCACACTCCAAAAGATATTGTTTTACCCTCTCTTGTTTCTCCATCTCTTCGTCTACTTTCTGTTTCTTCTTAGAGCTAGATTCCTCATCAACACCAGCTTTTCTCTTTTGTTTTTTCTTTAACCACTCATCTTCTTTCTCAGAGTTCATAGGAATGAAGTCCTCATCACATCTTCTTTTACATCTCTTATAAATCTCTACAACCTGCTCAAATGTACACTTTCTCAAATTAACACCAATATGGATGTCCATATGTCTGATAAACTTCATCATTTGATTTCTCATTTCAGTCTTAGTTGGAGGTTTCTTCCTTTTAGCTTGCTTTTTCTCTAGACTTATCTTTCTTGCCTTCTCAGCTAAAACCTTGAACCTTGTAGCAAACGTCTAGTAGTGCCTATTCGAGAGTAGTGTAGTCAGTTCTTATCTGTTCAGAGGCTTGAAGAAAAGGTTGTTCATTGTTCCATTCTTCAATCAATTTATAGTAGCTATAGTAGCTTCCTATTCCTCTTGTATTCTCTTCTCTTCAGCAGCCAATTCATCAGCTTGCAATTTCTTAGAAAGCTCTTCATCATGTAAAATTTGCTCTTGCCTATTCTTGAACTTCAAAACAGGCTCAGCAATACCTTTCCCCTTTCCAATGTCTAGTAGAACCACTTTAGTCTTCACAGGTTCACCAATTTTTAAACTCTTACCCAAGGGTTTAGGTCCAGTAGGTTTAAGAAAGATGGGAACAGGTGCAATGGTAGGTTCAGGGTTTGATGAGGTTTTACTTAAGTTAATCAGAGTACCAGCAGCCTCCTTCTCAACTTCTTTAGACATGGGAGGTGGTGTGACAGTGGTTGTAACAATGGCAGTAGTGTTGTAATTGCTATAGGTGTATCTAAAGTAACAGTGTTTAGAATTACCTCAGAAGTGGTTGCAGCAGTGTTTTGGATTGAACTGGCAGTGGTTGCAGCAACATTAGCAGTGATTTTTGCATGCACCACTTCCTCCATCTTTTCTTCAACTGAAACCTTTGAAGATTCAATCACTGCTTCTTTGCCATCTTTGTCAGTCACCAAATACTCATCTCCATGATCCCCACTCTCCAAATCCAAATTATCATCCAAGTTCAAAGCCTCCCCTGAATCTATGCAATCACTCCTCCCCTGTTTGGATGCATCCTCCAAACCTTGATCCTTTGAAGTGCTTGCCTTCCTACCCTGCTTTCTAAATCTCCTTAATGCAGAAATCCCTGGTCTCCTTATTCTTTCCAAGACAGACACCCTGTGCTTCAATCTTCTGATATGTCTACCCTGAAATACTGCAAGTTCCTGAAGACCAATGATAGTATCCTCCATTTTGGTACACTTAGCCGTCAATTCATTCAATTGTTCAATAATATCCTCACCACTTCGACCTGTGTAACCTGGTCCGAGAGGTTGATCCTTGGAAAAGTCATTTTATACATTTTCAGTACCCGTCAATTTAGTATCATGTCCTAAACTACCCTCATCACTTCGAGCTGTGTAACCTGCTCTGAGAGGTGAATCATGGGGTGCAGAAAACATGGCATCAGACCTAGCCTGATCATCCATGCACCCTGATTTAGCCAGTTGGCTAGGGATTCGATGTGCTACGTGTGTACAAGTTTTAAATTTATAAAAGACGATTTACCAATTTTACCAATAACACATACGAGCAAGTGCACTCGTCCGTTATAGCAAGGTTTTGAAGGTAAGTCGGGATCGTTTGCAGGGATTTGAGTGAATCTGATTAACAAATCTAAATCAACTAAGGCAATCCAAAAGCATATAACAACGAAAACAGATATAATGAAATTCAGATGATTAAAAACTAAACTTGCTTAAACTAGTTTCTTATCCTTGATTAGTATGATTGTGTTAACCTCTTAACATGTTGGTTATGATAATTAGTTGGTGTACTAATCTATTGTTCTTACAAGTTAAACGTTTGTCAAGATTTTAGTTCATAAAAACAAGCATTAAGTTTAACCAATCAATTCAAGATCAATTCAAGTTTCATTAGTTTATTTTCACAAAATTAAACACAAAAACATCCATTTGCTTTATCAAATTTTCTTAAGAAATGGTCAATACAAAAGGTCACCGATTATAGAAAAAAGGTTACAATTGATTGTCAACAACTAATCTTACGACCTTTTAGATGTTTCCAATCAATCCAACTTGATAATCAAAAAGCGTTCTTATTACAACCACACCTTAGTTCCTTTGTTTAATCAAGAATAATGGGTAAAAACAATCATCCATAGACAAAATGATTATAACTAGTTGGATAACAATAAGTTCTTTCGACCTCTACGATTACTATCAACTAGTCAAACTTGATTAACAAATGTCACTATGAAAATTTAGCACAATTGGATCTTAGAATCAACTTAAAATTGAATTAAAACATGTTAACACAATCACAAACTAATCATATGATAATCAACATCATTTAAGCAAGTGTATAAAGAAACTAGCCACTCATACCAAACATAAACATAAACTCAGAACTTTGAACATTAGAAAACATGATTAAGAGTCTTACAATGCTTGGAATAAGATTACAAATGGTGAAGTAATGATTCCCAAAGTATTGGGGTAGACTCCTTGGGATTTTGGCCTCCAAATGTGGTACTTCTGGAACTCCAAACTTCCTGGACTTCTAAGGACAAATTTGAGAGCTTAAGAGCTTTGTTTGATGAGTAAAGAGAGTTGTATTGAAGTGTGTGTCTCATATGCTCATAAGAGGTCTCTATTTATACTAGTTCTAAGGCCTAGGGTATTAATTCCTGAACTTGGCCTCCAAGGAGTTAGGAAGGGACTAGAATACACCAAGGGAAGGACCTAGAATCGTTTGGATGCAAAAGGGAAACTTAGTGATGAAGATTTGGCAGAAACACTTCCTCCAACCGGATCGGTCACATGACCAACCGATCCGGTTAGTCTTCTACTAGTAATCCAACCGCAAAAGTTGCGGGTGGCAACCGATCGGTTGGACTGGCTTCATACGCACTTTTTGACCTTCATCCAACCGATCTGGTTGTGGTTGCAACCGATTCGGTTGGTCTTCCTGAGTGACGGAAAATCAACCTTTACTTCATTCTGGCTTGAAGAGCTTGGTTCTTCAATCATCTTGATCTTCTATGGTGCTTGAAATACGGATTTGTGCTTGTCATGCTTCACTGAAACGGGAATCTTCCATTTGTTGAACATTCTTTTACTTTTCCTTCCGTTTCCCTACACTTGGTTATAAATACTAGACAAACATCTTTTGATGCGATTAAGCACTGAAATCATACATATATAACCAAATAACATATATAAAAGCACACATAACGCTACTGAAAACATGTACAATCTGAGCGTTATCAAATTCCCCCACACTTATGCTTTGCTTGCCCTCAACCAAATCTAGGAAAAACATCCCCTGGTACAAATTTATGATTACGAAAAATATGATGCAAATCCACCAAGTACAAGTACGAGAGAAGATTCATCAATTAAGCTTTTAAGGATGAAACTTTCAAGATGTTTGACAATATCCAATGATTTTCTTGCATGATTAACATTTCAAAACACCTCACGAAGAAGGAACGAAATATAATTCACTCAATAACTCAATTTGTAGTGGAGTAACAAGATAAATCACACTCATTGCTCAGTCATGATTTGATTATTACCATAAGCTTGTACAAGAAACAAAACTCCACCGACGGGGCGTGAGCACCAAGCAAAAACATCTAAAGAGGACTTTTATTCGGGCTATAATGTTAAGGCTTAGGGCTAAGGGTATGGATAAGGCATGGGAATGTTTGGTGTTAAAATAAAAATAAATTCAAGTCTAATACCCGTGTTGCTAGCTACCAAACAATCCGTAAACCAATAAATGATTTTAGATTCATTTTCTTTTCTTTGGATTTCCACAACTCTTCACTTTGATTTGCCATGAAAACTTTTCTTCGAACATAGCACATTGGCTAATACATTCATATTTTCATCAATTCTTTTTGTAAACATAACTCTTCCTTGAAATGGCTCACACAACTAACAAGGTGCAGCTACTCATAATCATTTGAACAATCTTCTCATTCCAGGTGACTAGCAACCAACCGTTTAGACATTGAAAAGGGTTAGGCTAAGGTTTAAAGTGTAAAATCTTTTTGTACTTTCTGGATTTATCAAAAACGAAAAGGATGGCTCAGAGGGTGTAACTAGGGGTATCTAGCGCTAAAGATGAGCGCTACAAATGGGTTCACGTAGGTGGTTAACTAACCGACGTGGCTAACTAATATAGCATAATATGAAAATAGAAAGGCCATTTGGGTTAAATCCTAAGGTGCCTCTTTATCGCACGAATTTACTTATATCGCACGAATGCGATCTCACTGCGGTCTGGTATTGATTTACAAGCACAAGTTCTAGAATAAATAAAATCACCGGCACACTCATAGCAAAAGATTCAAGAATAAAAGATGTATGCTTTGTATAGAACAAGCTCAAATCCTCACAATTTTAGTGGTAAGGGCTATAATTTGTGCTACCAAATGTTATCGATCCCAGAATGGATTGTGTAGCAACTCGTAAATTTTAATATGGCAAAATGAATAATTTGCTCTTTGACTTTGACTTTTGACTATTTGACTTTTACTGTAACGTAAAAGCAAATACTGTAACTGGTAGTAACCGGTAATTTCTCAAGTTAAATAATTCACTCTGTTTCGAATTATTACTCTCTGAACATTATTTTTTTCACCTATGACTATAATTAATTATTTAAAGTTGTTACTTTATTAATTACAAAAGTTTAATCGTGTAAACTTTCCTCGCGGTCAACACAAGACTACGATAAGTCTAAATGTTCAAAATACTCTATATCACCAATAGTCATATTTTATATGAACTATTGCCACTTTGTTATTTTTACGTAAACATTTTACTCTTTACGTAATACTTGTGCTCAAACCTACGTTATTAGGTTTTAACAACATAAATGCACCCCTATAGACTTATCACACATCTAATATACTTATTTAGAGTATATTGATAAGTTTTGACATTTTTATAAATATTACATTTTTATGTTACCCGATTTTAAGTTTCGTGACTTAAATGCTTAACGTTAGTAATTACCGGGACCAAACTACACCTCGTAGAAGCCTTGCTTCACATTGAAGATACATCATAAGCTAGCAAGCTAGCCCCTCCCCACTTCAAGCATGAGGTGGGCGTACACTACTATTCACAAAGTCCACATGGCCTTAAGTGAAACTACTAAGTCTTCCCTTTAGACACCTAATCATGTTATCATATAATAAGCCTATCTCTATCACCTTTCTTCATTACAAAGGAAACCAAATAATAGAACATTCTCTCCTCTCCCCTCCTTGCTGCCGTAGATCACCATCATCATACTATCTGTAGGATATTGGATTTCACAAACACTCTAAACCATGATCAAAGTAGGCGTATAAGTATGTTAGAGAGTGAAAGTTCTAGTGAGAGAAAGGAAGAGAGTTGGGAACTATAGTGAGAGAAAGAAATATTATTATGAGCTCCAACTCTCTACCTTGGAAGGTAGAGAGTATTTATAGTCTTACAATAAAACGCCACACAACGGGCTGTGGATCAGGCATACAGTGGGTAAAGACCCGTCCGTCCTCCACGGTGTTACGAAACTAAATACTACTTAACTTAAAAGAACTACGACTACGAGCTTTCTAACGATTACATATACTTGAGGTGACTGACTCTTTAATACCTGGAATTTCTAATTCCTAACAATCTCCCCCTAAGGGAGGTCACCTCAAACATATACTAAAATTACATAGAATACAAACAGATATTACATTAACAATTGATCTTGCATTCTTGATGTAGTACTTTGCTCCGAAGCTCGTAGGCATAGATTCTTCTCATTGCATGTTTGGTTAATCCAAGTGGAGGTCTTTTACTGATCCACGTGATAATAATATTAAGCCAGCTTTTGAGATCATCAGCTAACAAAAAATCTCTGAGACATCCATTGTGGTGTTGGAATTTTTGTGATGTTGTGACTTTCGGACCGACATGCTCACATTCTGGATCATGATATCTTCTCATCAGAGTAGCGGAAGCTTTCGTTGATTCATGATATTGGCCGCAGCGTAGCAGAAGCATGGAGTGAAAATATCAGAGTCGTTGATGCACTAATCATGATTTCTTTTGAGATGAATGTGTTAAGTGAGCATGCGGCTATGGATGGACCGCTTCATTCTGATCAGCTGCAAACGTCGTGTGTACCTGCATAAAACATTTAGCAATAAAGCGCACGAAAGTGTCTTTGATCACTTTCGTTGAATTGAGGTACACGGCCCACGGTTCCCCGTTGATCAGTACAAGTACTGCCTGTGATCAGGTATAATTCCGAAGAATTTCCTTGACAGGGTTTCGCAGCTGCTCTAGCTGTTCTCAAACCGGAACATCTCAAAGAAGACAACACGGAGTGAGTGAACCAGCGAAGTAGAAATTCACTGATTGATGAAAAGAGATTTGAAAGACAATCGTGTATTGCTCAATAGAAATTTTTTTTGCAATACAACGAAGGTTTTAATGAAAATCAATTATCAATCATAAAACACCTTTTGATTTGAAATATTCGAACACGGACAATGTGTTAAAGAAAAGAGTTTTTAAACACAATGACCGGTTTTTCAAAGGTATCCGTCAATCCATAACTTGAACCAGGATTGATTCAAAAGATTGAATCGCCCCATAGTTTCTGTTCAGTTGTCACATGGTTGATCTATTGAATAGATCTCACATGCCACCCACCAGGAGCTTGTTTGATGTTGGCTCCATAGGGCTTTCCATCTTCATTGTGAATATGTTTGCATATCACTCAGATGTTCTGGTAAAACCACAAGGATAATGCGTAGGACTCAAGATATAATCTCTCTTTCCACATTGTGTGAAACAGAGAGTCTTCATTGAAAGTGTCCTAATGAGATTTATAGATGATCTCGTGGCTCTAGACTCAATATGTGCATATTTGGTTCATGTGCCGGAGACTAGGGAGAGGGTCTCCTTCTTCAATATCAACAATCTCTAAGAGAAAGTCGATAGATAATGTAGGTTCCCCGTGAGAATGAAACAAGCCCTTTTAAGAGGAACTTGAGTAGCTTGGGAAGTTAGTGCAGTGCGTCACTGGGTCCATGACGTCTTGTCTTCAATACCGATGTTACCATCAGTAGCATATGAATTGAACCCGGTTTCTGCCCTAAGGTTGAATACATGGAGGGCTATTTGTTTTCACGCTTATCTCATTCGATTCTTTTTCATTCTTCAACCCCTTCAGTGCTTACCGAGACTTCATAGCTAGAACTTTGTTGGGTTTGTTCCAGTACTAGCTCTATCTCAGTCCGCACTCTTCCCATATCTCATTTTTCTCCTTTTATCATCATACCTAAGAACTCTACACTAACTAGTGGATAGTCCCTGGTTAGATCCCTCCGGTTCTGGCGGATCATGGGAACACATACCTAACCTTATCATCCTTATATCACCGTACATAACGTAAAGTAGGTCGGTCTATTTGGTATTGTTCATCTGCCATTTGGAACCAATTGAAAACCATTTGAAAATCAATCCAGATATTGGTGCTATATTATCAAAACATTTTGTACCTGTATTGTTTTTGATATTTTTAGAACAAGTGCTCCCCCTCAACATGTGCATCAAATGTTTGAAATCGTTTTGCACACGGAGGCAAGAGGAAGAATTAACTTCTTTGATTACCATTTTCTAATAGATATCAACATCACTTCCCTAATAGAATCAAGTAAATAAAGCATTTTGGGGAAGGATGAGGTTTTCATGAATTTGCTCCCCCTCAATATGTGCTTCTAGATTTGAAAAGAGTTTTGCACATACTAGAGGGAACCTGCACATTGAGATAAGTGATCACGTTTCAAATCATAGGTTTAAGATAGATGCTCCCCCTGAACATGTGCATGGAAAATTTGAAATCGTTTGTCACATGTGGGAAGGATAGCATGTACATCCTTATAAAACCATTTACTGAATTATCAGTTTAAATCCAATTTAAATCACAAATTCTCCCCCGATCACAATTATCAAATCATTTGAGATTTGTGATCTCTTATTGATTTAAATTGATTTTGAAAGCTTTTAAGGGGAATTGTGACTTGATTATGAAAGCGTTTTCACTGATAAGGATCGGATTTTAAGACTTTAAACTCCATTGATAAAACATGCATGTATATCTTTTGAAAACAATTGAATGCCAAATAACTTTTTAATTTAATTGAAATCATTCTCCCCCTCAATCAATGACATAGGTTGTTGATTGAGAGATTGATATTTTGACAAATAAGTCCAGATGATTATCAAAAATAGAGACTGAGTTATTTTTCAAAGCAGTTAGTTTTCAGTAGATAAATGTTTATAGAATCAGAGCATGGAATTATGAAAAACATGATAAAGAATAGCTCTGTTCTTTCTTTAAAAAGCGGGTTACTGCCTGAAATGACAATAAACCATTGTTTCTCTTTCTCCCAAAAATAATTTTTTTTTTTTTTTTTTTTT